>CAUYTI010164042.1:0-80405 GCA_963575145.1 Galago senegalensis
GACACCCCCCCATACACACAGGTACTCCTGACCACTCCCTCTCCGCTTCTCCTAGACACCCCCCCATACACACAGGTACTCCTGACCGCTCCCTCCCCGCTTCTCCTAGACATCCCCCCATACACACAGGTACTGCCTGACCACTCCCTCCCTGCTTCTCCTAGACACTCCCCCACACAGGTACTCCTGATCACTCCCTCCCTGCTTCTCCTAGACACCCCCACCATACACACAGGTACTCCTGACCACTCCCTCCCTGTTTCTCCTAGACACCCACACACACAGGTACTCCTGACCACTCCCTCCCTGTTTCTCCTAGACACCCACACACACAGGTACTCCTGACCACTCCCTCCCCACTTCTCCTAGACACCCCACACACATGTACTCCTGATCACTCCCTCCCCACTTCTCCTAGACACCCCCACACACACAGGTACTGGCTGACCGCTCCCTCCCTGCTTCTCTTAGACACCCCCAGACACACAGGTACTCCTGATCACTCCCTCCCTGCTTCTCCTAGACACCATCCCACACACAGGTACTCCTGACCACTCCCTCCCCGCTTCTCCTAGATACCCCCAGACACACAGGTATTGTAATGCCCCTGCCATTCATCAAGGCTCAGTTGCTTCTTCTGGGAGGCCCCTAGAGAACCAGCTGGCCTGGGGGTGCGAGTGGCTCTTCCCCACGGATCTTCAGACTCTTATGGGTTGGTGGGTACCTACAGCATGATCACAGGCCCTATGTCTCTGTTGGAGGAGACCGGCCCACCCTCTGGGGAATTTAGCACAGCAGGGAAGTCACTGTCTAGCCAAGGACTGTTACGACTGTTCCTAAAGGCATGACCAAACCTCTGTTTCTCTTTCTTCTGTTCTAAAGCTGTACATGTCATCTGACTTGGGGAAGAAGTGGACACTTCTGCAGGACCGAGTGACCAAAGACCACGTGTTCTGGTGAGAGCACTCCCCATTGGGACTGTGAGAGCCCCGAGGGCATGGTCAGACCCCAAGGGCCAGCAGCTCTCTTTTGTCTTCCCAGCCACCCCCCAGCTTGCGGTTTCCACCTCATCTTGCCTTTCTCCCCACCCCTGCACCCTCTAGAGCTATTCTAACTGCTCCAGGGATTAGTGTCCCTTGGGCCACATTTGTACCCCTCACAGCTGGATCCTCCTCAGTTGAAAGAGGTACTGATATGCACAAGCCTGGCACAACACACTTCCCTCCTCCTACCCAGGTCCAGGCCAGCCCCTTAATAGCTGCCCCCATGGGTGGTACTGCCCTTTGGTGCAACCTGGGCCCCCTCCCCACCTTGATGATGCCTGGCCTCCCTCTCACTGCTGAGCCCCTGCTGGGGCACCCCAGACATGCTCCCTGCCCAGCCTACTGAGGAGCAAAGCCAGGGACAGGGTATGGATACAGGTGGGGTGGGGACTTCCAGCCCAGGCAAAGGCCAAGCTGAGCCCTGCATTCAGAGCCATGGGTGTCAGCTCCTCATTTCCTGTTTTATGGGACCCTTTAGGGTGGCCTCTGTCTCACTGGCACTAGTGAGGAAAAACTGCTTTCCCTGAGCAGTATTGGTTGGAGGTGTAGCTGAGGATGGTGGAGGACCAGTGCTTGCTGAGGTCCCACGCGGCAGCAGGCTCCGAGCCCACTGTGGCCACCATATGCACTCTGCGGGCTAACCTGCTTTCTGAGATGCTTGCTCTTCCCACAACCTCCCTCTTACTTGTGCACAAACACACACACCCAGCCTGCTCTTTTTCTTCCTTATCTCATTTGTGCAAAAAGCTATTGCACAGGCCTTGCACACCAGCTGCAGCCCTGTCTCTCCAGCAGGGAAGACCCATGACAGGGCTCCCTTCCCTCCTCCACTTCACATCCAACTTCAAGCCAGGCACAGCTGGGGACTAGCTACTGTGACACCCACAGGCTGAGGGAAATCTTTGTGTCTCCTCTGGAACATTGGCCCTGACACATGTGCTTTTGGTCATGGGAGAACCTGATGGCCATGTCTTCATGGGTTACCCATGGAGGGTCCAGCTCCTTCATCAGAAACCAGAGTGCTGCCATCAATCACTGGCCTTATCACTGCTGTCAGCTGCCAAGAGCCAGTGCTCCCAGGGAGGGAATGCTCGGGCCCCCAAGGGCTCACCAGAGGTGGTGAGCAGGGCAAGGAGGTAGGATTTTGGAGCTGTGTCGGTCTGAGGAATTGGCCGAGTTCAGTGGCCCAGCGCTGGCCAGGCTTATGGAGGCCCCTCCAGGCAGAGAGAGAAACCAGCCTGCAGATCCTAAAAGGGCCATTGGCCATAATTCAAATATGTTATTATCTCAGACAAATCAAATTATTTCTTCCCCCAAGTTTCTCAAATTGCTCAGAGTTGTTATATGTAAGAGATAATCGTACCAGACGCTTGGCCACTAGGGCCCGGGGATCTCTCCTGGAATGTGGTGACAGCAGTGGTGATGGGGCCCCCCTGTTGTAAGCAGTGAATAATGCTGTTTTGACAGCATTTCCAAAGAGCTCTTTGTCCTTGAACTGACAGTGGGAATTGCCAAAGCCCCGTATTCTGTCTGAAGCTCGGACTCATTCACGTTTTATGAAGCACACTCATTACACTGGGCTTACCAGGGGGGCAGGGGCAGCCTGAGGTGCTCTCTGCTGCTTGCTGCCTTCAGGGTCACATGGGCACTTGCCCTCACCCTCCCCTTAGGCTCTCCATGGCCAGAACAAAATTGTAACAGCAGCCACCCCTCAGGTGCCACATTTTGAATGCTAACCAGCCCCCCGGCTGTGGGTGGAGAGTCTAAATGCATCGTCCTACGGAATCCCCACAGCAGCCCACGATTTTCTTCCCCTCACACTACAGAGGGGGAAACTGAGGCTCACAGAGGACAAAGTACTTGTTCTTGTTCTTGTTCTTGTTCACTGCCTCTAAACAGCAGCCCTGTGCAGTGATCCTCGTCTGACTGTGCCTAGCAGGTTTGCTATGGACCACTTTGCCCCGTGGTCTGGCTGCCTGCCCTTCACCTGGGGCTTCTGTGTCTACTTCCCCACTTGGCCTCATACTCACTCACAGAAAAGCCTCCACATTCCTCTCCCATCAGCCCCGTGCGCACCCCAGGTGGGGCACACAGGGGAGCGCAGGCCTCTGACAGGAGGAGGGGTCTTCCCACCACAGCCAGAGCTGCCCCCACCAGAGCTGCCCCCGCATAATTGGGGTGAAAATCAATCCCTCATCCCAGAGCTCTGCCCTTTCTCCAGGGCTGCTTGCCGGCGGGCGGGGGGGATCATCCTTAGGCTTGTTATCCAAGCACAGTTCCCAGTGTGGGACCACCTTTGGAGATCTCAGCCAACAAGAAGACATTCTAGTCTTAGGCACCATTTCTTACAGGGAACTGGGCTCCACCCCATGTGGTCTTCCAGGGCTCCCTGGGGCAGGCACAAGGCACAGGCCTCCCGTGCACCTGTGCTCACCCACAGCCTGGCAGGCACACAGGGAGACGGCCCTGTGAAAGTGGTCAGAGCAGGAGTCCGAGGGTATCAACTTTATGGGGTGAAAGGTGGAGAGTGAGTGAGTGATGCGTGACTGAGTGGTGAGTGGATGAGTGGGTAATGAATGAGCAAGTGTTGTGAATCAGTGGGTCAGTGAATAAGTGAGTGATGAAAGAGTGAGGGACTGAGTGAGTGAGTGAGCAAATGAACGAGGGGGTGAGTGGGCTGGGGGACAGGCCAGGTGTCATTAGCCCACTTTAGGGATGATGGATTGTCAGCTGAAATTCCATCTGCCTGGCTGAGGGCCTCCTGGTAAAGGGAACAATGTCTGTCTTTATTCAGAAGAGAGAGAAGTGTCAGGCAGGAGACCTCCCTTCCAGGGAGCTTATAAATGGTCTATTCACAGAAGCCTAAATCAACACTTCACCTGCAGTTGAGAGCTCTTTACCTAGGGCGAGAGTGATTGATGCTGGCACTCCAGGGTTTGAAATCTAAATGGACTTCGGGAAGTTGGCTCCCATCACACCGTATATCCACGGGTGCCTATATGGCTCAGATCCTCTTATGGAATTCCTGTCCCTCTGGTTTCATATCGGGCCACCTGGGTGAACCAGGTACCTGTAGGAGGTGAAGCAAATGGGGCTCTGGGCCAAGCAGGTGGGGACAGATGTTGAGACTGTCAAGAGGGTAGGGCCATGGGGCCAGGCACTCTGCCTGGGACTTCTCAGAGGCCTGCACATGGGCTACGGGGAGGCATCCGCCCTGGGCACTCAGTGGCTGGTGATACAAGATGCAACTTCCTCATCCTCAGGCTCCATTTGCTCTTGGGCAAAGCGTCCTTGAGAAGGGTTGGGTAAGTGATCTTTACTAGTCACGTTGGCTGGAAAGAATATGGTAAGGAACATGGCCAGCTTCTCAAAGCCGTGAGTTCTGGGTACTCCTCTTTGGAAGAGGCTGAAGCACATGGCAGTTTTCAGTGTAAGGAAAGCAGCAGATAGACACACGGGTGCAATAAAATCCGGGAGGTTGTGCTTGATTTAGGAAACCCTGGCTGTGATCCCAGCCAAGTTTCCTTTCATTCCAAAAATATACACTCCCCTCCTGGGTGCTAGGCCCCGTGCCAGGTGAGGCTGGACTCGCCCCTACCCTCCCTGCTGGACCAGCCCATGGAGCTGTGACCCTAGCACACACATCTTCTGTTCTTCTCAGGCCTGCGTACAGGGCATCAGAGATTCAGAGCCTTGCAGAAACTCGGTGTGACAGGTGTTATCACACTACCCTGCGGGCATGGACCCTGGACTCAGGGAGCTGTCGTGACTGCTCACAACCCCATGGCACAGGGATGACAGAGCTAAAAAGGGAGCTAGGCCAGTCCAAATGCAGGTTGGAAGCCCTCACCAGGCCCCTGCCCAGTGTCCCCATGCAGCCCCTGACTGTATTCTGTGAAGGTAGGACACTCGGCTGGTTTGTCACAGCATGCTCTGTGCCACCTGGCCCGACACACGTGTTAGCTGAGTTGGACTCATGTCTTTGAAGGTGCTTTTAACCTGTGGGACTCAGAGCTGATAGGAGTTGTCATAAGTGCCATTCAGCTCCCCAGCACTATGGGGCAGTCCTCCACCACCACTTGCCCGGTGGCCTCTATCTACTTGGCCTTGAGGACATAGGGATGAAAGAGGCAGGATGGTCAGTGCCCTTCATCTGTCTTCCAGGAAGTGAGTGAACACAGGTCTGGAGACAGCCCAGGCCACAGCAGGAGGGATGCTTAGAGAGCTACTCTTGAGTATCCCAGGCAGAAGACTATTTCGTGTGCCTCAAGGTACACCCACCTGTCCCCTAGGTGAACCTTTCCAAAGGCTTGGCGTTAAATGCTACCTACGTTCTAGACATGAGTGTTCAGTGGCCGCTTGGTCACTCAGGCTGTATGCTGGACAGACTGATGAAAACTCTAGATCCCCCAAATCTGCTCCCCACTTCTCCTCCTCCCCCTGCTCAAACACCATAAAGAAAGGAGGGGAGGGAGGAAGGAAGTCCCAGGTTTCTGTGGGATAAAAGACAAATGCCTTTAGCTTTCTCAGCCTCACTGTTTTTATCTATGAAATGCTTTGTCATCCCAGCAAGTCACAGAACCTTCCTGGCCTGTGAATATATAGGAGGGCATCTGCCTCGAAATGTACAGGCCAACCCGGGGGAGAGAAGACGCTGTCCAGTGCTGTGGGAGGAGGTGCGTTCCTCTCCCCAGAGCCTTCACCCCCAGGAGGACTGGGGCGAGTTCCTGGGGGCAGCACGGAGCTGCTCAATGCAGGGAGACCACTGAGCACTGGGGTAAGAGGCAGAGCAGGGGCCTGGAGGTGGGTCCTGGCTCTCATCCTGCTCAGCCACTTAGAGCTGTGCAACTTTGTACCTCTGAGCCTCAGTTTCTTTATTTACAGAACTAGGGTGGCAGCCCCAGGCCTGTCTGCCTCCTGAGATGCTTTTTGATGATCAAAAACAAAAGCTGTGAAGGACAAAGTTTTCATAAACAGTATCGTGACTGGAAGGATGCCAGCTTCACCATGAGGGAGAAGCAGAGGCTCTGCCTTTTAAGGAGACAATGTCCCCAGGACCCACAGAGCAGAAGTAGCCATGTGGCCACCTGGGGTGCAGGAGCAGCCATGGGTACAGCAACTCTGTTTCCAGCACCAACCTCGGTCTTCTCTTCCAGGGCTGTGTCTGGGGTGGACACCGACCCTGACTTGGTCCACATGGAGGCCCAGGACATTGGAGGAGGTGAGCCTAGCAGGGTGTGGGCACTAGGTGTCCCTGAGTCCCCTTGTCTCCAGCATGGCGTGGCAGTGCGTGTTTCATCGTGCATCCTCACAGCTTGCCCTGTTAAGCTGACCTCACTGTGTTACGATGTAGCATAATTTTAAATGTGCTTATTTTCCAGCCAGGGATATTGAAGTCAAGGGCTCTGCTCCAGGGGAAAAACCTATTAAGAGGTCAATTTGTCCTGGCCCTACTCACCCCTGAGGGCTTCCCACTCACCCTGCCCCCACTCCACTTGCTGGGCACATAGAGGGGCAAGGGAAGGACAGGAGCCTGGGCACACTGACCCAGCCAGCTGGTGTCACAGAGAGCCCAGAGCCTGTGCTGGGAGGATGGAAGGTGTAGTGATAAGTGGGAGGCGTCCCCTGCACAGAACGTCCTCTGAGGATAACCTATGAGGGCCAGACCTGTGACAGGCAGGGTCCAGTCTCATTAGCAGAGAAGTACTGGCATCTGTGTCCAGCCACTGGCCTACTGTGGGATCCTGGGCCACCTACCAAAGTCTGCTGAGCTATAAAATGGGATAATGATAGTAAATGAGGATATGCACCTCATTCAGCATGGGGCCGTCACGGGTGGATTCCCAGTGGACAGAGCCTGCTGGAGGGTGGGTGACAGCCACTTGCCACGTCTAGACCCCAGCTCTTTCTTTACTGATCCCTGACATGCTGCGGGCAGGTGGGGCAGGTGGTCTTATAGTTTCCATTTTGATAACCAGGAGAACAAAGCTCAGAGAAGGTCCAGGTTTATCTGGGGTCACAGGCCCCAGCCGGGCATCCCCCATCCTCCCCACATACCTCCTGAGCCTTCACTAAACTCAGAATCCCTAGGCCTCGCAAGCAGCGTGGGGGCAACTCCAGGCTTAGTGATACCCCGGCCTCCCACCAGTAGGATAAACAGGCCCCAACCTGCGGGGCCCGAGGAAGCAGGCCTCAGAACTGCTTCCTCCCCGCAGTTCCCATAGCTGCCCCCAGAGAGGGAGGGCCTCTTCCCAGCAGCTGCAATCCCTATGTGAGGGGCCCCAGGACTGACTTGCTGAGGAATGGGACCTCCTCCAAAACTGGAACCTCCCTGCCCTGGCCTCCGCAGCCCAGGAGTCCCATGAGCATAAAGTCTGGTCAAGCATGGTGGCCTAGCACTCAGGGCCTGGGGTCCCTCTACCTGTCCCTCTGACACTCCCCTCTGGTCAGCCTGGCCCACTCAGGCCATTCCCTAGATGAGCTCACAGCTCCCATCGCCCTGCTGGGAATGCTCCCGCCCATCTTCCCATCCTGAGTTCCTTCCCGTTGTTCCCACCCACCCTACCAGGCCCTGCTCTGGGCTCCCCCATCTCAGCTCAGCATAGTCCCTGGGTCCTGGAACCCTTGGAGTATTAGGTGGGCTATTGATTTGCCTCTGTGTCCCCAGCAGGGTTGCTGAATAAATGAATAAGCTCTGAGCCAGGTGTAAGAACCACCACCTCCTGTAGACCATGGTGCAAAATGTCACAAAATAACATGTGCCAGAGACTCAAAGACCCTCCTACACCATGTGACTGTGGCCAGTCTGCCTCTCTCCAGAGCAGCAGCTGGCACAGGCCCCTGGTGCCAATTTTTCATCCCAGTAACTCCATCCAGGCAGCTCATCAGGCCACATGGGAGTATTTACACCACAGAAATTGACCAAGGCTATAGAACTTTGTACCCAGCACATAACTTTCACACATCTTGTCAGCTCTGGGCCTGGGAGAGTGAGAGCCTGACCATGGTGGGGTGAGTGATGAGGGCCTGGACGCCTGAGTGGGTGAGTCTGTGGGTGCCAACTCAGTCTGGCCCTGAGCGAGGCTCCCCACCAGGACTCTAGCCAGGTAGGTCCACTGTGGGAAATTCAGGCTTTGAGCATGGGGGTGACCAGCCACTTAAATAGAACATGGACATGGTATGGGAGGGGCTTGGCAGTGGCATGGCCATGGCCAATGTCATGCCTGTTGGGTGCCACTGTCTGGCAGGCTCCTCCTGACATCCTGGGGGATAAATATATCCCACTGTGAGGTGGAGGAACCAGAAGCTGAGCCCACCCCACTGTAAACTGCAGAGTTAGAATTATGTACCTGGCCCCTAAGCCCCCGCTTCTAACCACTCTTCACACTGCCAGGCCACCAAAAGGTGCTGTGGGCTCAGTGTCCTTCCTTTGGTGTCCTAGACTTTGGTCCCTGTGATTAAATCCCTCCTCTGGCTCACAAACTGGAAAGAAGAGCCCCACCCTGTCAATTAGTCAGAGCACCCAAATGCTGGGGAAACAGAAGCACTTGCTGTAAACACAGCAGCCAGCAGGTAAAGCCTGCATTTGATTTTGCTCAGCTATAAATATCTGGAAAAGGGCAGAAGCATTTACTTAAAGTTAGAGCGGGGAGGACCACGTGAGTCCCCACCCATCTCTGCCCCTGGTCAGGAACTCCAGGAGGGTGCTGGAGCCAGCCATGTGGGGGCACTGTGAGCTGCCCGCACTGACCCTCTGACGATGGTCACCAGCTCCTGCCTGAGGTCAGAGGACTCATCTCAGAGTTCACTTGGGCCAGGGTGGCCCTGCTCAGCAGTGGATATTGTCGCAGGATCAGCCCTATAATCTAGACCCACAAAGCCAACAGCAAAGGTGTTAGAATGCGTTGTTTTAGGCTGTGTCCTACCCCCTCTGTGGCTGCAGCTTGAACGGGCCCGGCTTCTGTCCTGCAGGCTTTCGGTACATCACCTGCCGGATCCACAACTGCTCTGAGAAGGCGCTGACGGCCCCGTTTGCAGACCCCATTGACCACGGCTCTCTGACCGTGCAGGATGATTACATCTTCTTTAAGGTGAGGTTGCTTCTGGGGCTTCTGGAAATTGGCAAGGGGTGACATGGTGTGTAAGCACTCAGGGGAAATGGAGTCGCTCAGAGGGAGGTGATAAAATTGCTGTTTTACTTTCAGGTGTGACTTGGTAGTAGGTATTCCCACAGCCCCCACTCACAGCACAGCAGCTCAGGGATGCTGCCAGCTCCACCTCCCTCTGCCGGCAACTTCCCCACCATAGGTGTCCCAAACCTAAGCCCATTTGTCCCCATTTAGTGGGACTGCCCTCGGCACCCACGTGGTCTGAGCTGATTGAGGAACTCTAGTCAACAACTAGTCACACAGTTTCTTGATCACCTCCAGAGAGGAGGAGTTCACCCCCTCCCAAGATAGCCTGGCACTCTCCTGGACTGCTCAAGTCATTAGTTCCTTCTGGCCCCCAAACTGCTTCCTCTGACTCCCGTCTGCTGGTTCCTGCTCTGTCCTCTGGGACCCCGTGAGACAAATCCAAATTCCCCACTGAGAAAGCCCCTCGAGGGTGACTGCTGGGGGCTCCCTCCCCAGAAGACCCTCAGTGGTCCCCAACTTCCCTACCTGCTCCTTCCTCCATACTTGGCATATGCCAAGTTAAAGCCTGGACCAGGCAGCGGGCATTCTGGCCCCCATTAGAGCTGGCCAGACTGAGGCTCCTACCAGCACCCAGCCCTGACCTGCAGCCCTGCCCGTGTCCAGCCCCTCTGCATCTGCCTGTGTTTCCTGCGCCCGGATGCCTGCACCCCCCTCACTGCCTAATTCCTGCTCCTTCTCTAAAATGATCACCCGCCACCTCCTCCAGGAAGTCTTGCCTGACCTCTGCCTCCACCTCAGGCCACAGGCTGCCTCCTGGGAGCATTCCCAGCCGATGCTTTCCCGGTCATAGCCCAGGCCCTGTGGGTCATTCTTCACTGTTGACTGCTGCTGGCCCTGCCCCAGATGCAAGCAGTCTGGGGCTGGTTCAGGTCTGCACTCCCTACCTGTTCTCCCAGCAGTGGGTTTCTACAAGTACCCGCTGAGCATCAGAGCAAAGACAGTGTCACTCTGCTGGCGACCATGTGCCGTGCGGAGCGGTTTCCAGACATTGGATGGTGTGGCCTGTCAGAGCCTCCAGCCTGAGACCCCAGGAGCACACCCAGCTGAGCAGATGGGGTCACTCCTCTGTTCAGTGAGGGGAAACAACTCTAACAACAGCAGGCTCAATGCTCGTGTGTGGCATGGCCATAGGGGCCACTGGGTCTGTCCAGTTTCTGTCCTCGTTTCCATCTTTCTCAACAACTGCAGGGAAAAGCTTTTCCTAACCCTCACCATGGGCCTCCTTCTGTCCTGGTCCTCAGCAGACCCATGAGCCTGGGCTAAGCTGGAACAGCCTTGCCCACCCAGCCCTTCCTCCCCACTAATGCACAGGAAGTGAGTCTGAGTGTCACGGCCTGTGAAACTGCCCACCAGGGGCAACGCTGGGAGTCCAGGGACTGCTGCTCCTGCTCTGTCGCAGCAAGGACCTATGGCCTCTGTGATTCTCAGACCCACTGTGCCTCTGTCCTAAAGGGTGTTTCTGTCACTGGGAACAGATACTGGTGCTGGATAGCCCTGCTGTATCTGTCTTAGAGAGGAGATGCCCCGTGGTCACCTGGGCCATCCTCCCAGCTTCAATGATAGTGTGTCTCTCAAGCCCCCTCTCTGTGACAGATGCCCATAAACAAATGGCCTTATCAAGGGCTTTCATGTATTTGTATCAGCCCCATTTTACTGAAGATAAAACTGAGGCTCAGATGGGAGGCTGAGGCAAGAGAATCGCCTAAACCCAGGAGTTGGAGGATGCTGTGAGCTGTGACGCCACAGCACTCTACTGAGGGCGATAAAGTGAGACTGAGTCTCTAAAAACAAAAAACAAAAAAAAACAACTGAGGCTCAGAAAAACTAATTGCCCTACCAGATGACCCTCCAGAATTCTCTGCTCCTAACTGGGCAGTTCCCCTTCCTGAGGCCAGTGGCCCCCAGATGTGAAGCAGGCACCTGGCTCTTCACTCCTGTCCTTGAACCTGAGTGAGAGGCCCCAGTCACCTTCTGATGGGAACAGCAGCTTCCTCTTTTGTTCTTTGCCCGTGGCCACATCTTCGGCCTTCCCTGGCAGAAAGGGCAGTGTCTCGGGAGTCAGCAGAGAGTCCAGCCCCTCCACCAATGAGCTGGTCACTCTGGGCAAGCCTGGGGCCCCCTCCCTGCCCTGGTACAGGCATGCCCAGAGAGGAGGTAGCTGCTGCCTATGTGAGGATCCAGCAAGACCCTGGTCTAGCAGAGGTATTAGGCCCTTCCCAAAGCCACTGAGCACCTGGGGAGGTCCTAGTGTTAGACATAGCCATGTCCTGTCCACAAGTCCTGGAGTTAAGGTGCTGAATGGCTCTCGCTCGGCCAGCTTGGCCAGCTCAGCCAGCTCCTTTGCTGAAGCTACTCAGCGGGAGAGTGGCCCAGTCCGGGAGGGAGCAGTTCATCAGACCCAGACCTGCCTCTGGGCCCCTGTTTACTAATCTGTACAATAGGTGTGACCACCCTTTCCCACGAGGAAGGCTCCCAGCAGGGGTCAGCTGCCCTCACTTTGAGGAAAAGGGCCTGCCAGATCCCACAAGTGACACTGCTCAGGTTAAACGCCCCGGCCTTGCTCTCACCAGTTGGTTGCTGCCCCATTGCTAAGCATCTGCTCCGTCTCCCAGTGCCCTCTGCAGAGACACAAATATCTGGAAGGGTGTAGAGGCAGGTCAAGCCTGGTCTTGCCCTCCCCCCTCCCTGGAGCTCATCCCATACCAGACGTGGCTCTGAGATGGGGCGGAGACTTCTCCCAGCCACTGTCTTCCACATCCCCCGGAACCCCCAAGCAGCAGCACTGCCACTTCCAGGAAGCCTGCTGGCCTCCTGCACCTCAGGAGCTCTTTCTCTGAGCTCTCAGGTCCCCAGTGTGTCCAGCATCACAGCTCTGCTTGCTCAGGAGCCACAGAGGGCCAGACCACCCCAAGACCTCACAGTCCCTGCCTTCACAGGTAGAATTTTTCAGAGATGCCTTGTCACAAACAACAGCCTGCAGTTGGCCTGTGGTAGGGGCAGCTGTGTATTTGCTGGTGTGCAACAGTCACCCATGCAACACCCTTGTGATTCCTATGGGGAATCAACGTCCCAGACACTAGTCCCTGCCACTACTCATCAGACGGGCTCTGACACTCTCATCCCATTTCACTCACCATGGCTTGTATGTACGTAGGGGCCAGAGCTAGAATCTGAACCCACACTGTGTCTGTGCTCTTACGCACTGCACCATGCTGCCTCGTGCACACTAACACACTCACACACACACAGGACACACACGTGCACACACGCATTCCTATATGACCCACACACACGTGCACAGGATACATGTCCACGTGACGCACATGGAGAACACACATGAAAGACACACAGTCACACTCGCAACACACCCACACACACACAGTGAGACTTGGCAGCTGCAGGAAACTGTCCCCTCGGGAGCCTCCACCCTCTCCCCTCCCTCTAGCCAGCCCCTACTCCGTCCCATGTCCTACCGTCTTCCCCTTGTCCCCTGAAGAGCAGAGGCCTCTCTTCTCCTGGCTCTTCTACTACCTAGGAGACAAGTTGTTCAAGCTCTGTGCCACCATTTCCCCTGTTTATTATGGGGTCAAATGAACTGCCCAGGGTAAAGCCCCCCGGCCACGCGGCAGTGCTCAGGAAGTGTTATCTCTGGCTTTGCTTATGATACCTAGTGGTTTGGTCGTCACTTTTTGTGACTTGAATTTATCTTTGGCCTATCTCCTCTTCCACCCAGTGACTCACCAAAGTGCCCTTTTAAAAAGATCTGGGGAACAGAACTTTGTCCATCGTGTTCCATACCTTGGATGTAGGGGAGTGAGGCACTGAGAGCATGGGGAGAGAGGTTAGTTCTAACTTAGGAAGTGGAGGAAGACTTCCCAGAGGAAAGGCCTTTACTATGGGGCTTCGAAAGATGAATAGGAGCCTGTCCATTTCAAGCAGAAGAGGTAAAAGTTAAAGGGCATCTTCACCAGCTGAATGCAACATGCAGTTTTCATTCATGAGAATCTGACTTAACAGGAAAGTAAGCCCCTTTGAATGTGTTTCTTCCCTCCCGTTAGGCAACGTCGACAAATCGAACCAAATACTACGTCTCCTATCGCCGCAACGAGTTTGTGCTGATGAAGCTGCCCAAGTACGCATTGCCAAAGGTAAGAGTGGCTCCCCATGCGACCCGGCCCTGTGGCCAGATCCCACGCCTACGGTGTGGAGGTGCTCGGTGGTCCCAGGTCAGAAGGGCCCAGAACAAGTGTGGCCATGCTCCTCCGAACACTCTCCCCACACACTCTCCATTCCAGCTGATGCAGCCCCTGCCAGCCTCCACCTGTTGTAGGGCCTCTGCCAAGCCCTGCCCTTTGCCTGGTTTATCTTCTCCAGAACTCTTGCACGTACGACTTCAGGAGAGGCGTCACTCACCTCTGCCCCTGCAAGCTGGTTTGGGCTTTAGTTTTTTGTTCTCATCCCACCCTTCTTCCTGACGCCCAGGGTGCTGGGACCCTGCTTCTGTCCCCATCTCCCCCTCTCGGCCAGTATTGCCAGGGGTGGGGACCATTTCTGTTTCTGTTTCATACATCTCTTCATTCCAGCTGCCTCGTATGGTGCCTGGCACAAAGTGGGTGTCTAATTAATGTTAGGTCCTTCCCCTAGCCTGGGCAAGGGGTATCTTGGGGGTAGATCTGTCCCCACCTGGCCCTGGCCCTGCCTTTGAGCGCCACCCTCCTAACCCTGCTCGCGTGTTACTCCCACTTTACAGAGGTGGGTGAGAGAAGTTTGAGATCACACAGCTAGTTAGACACAAAAGCAGGTCTCAAACCCAGGCCCGGGGGAGTCAGCCCCACCTCATGCCGCATTCCCTGCCAGGGAACATTCCAAGGCTGTGCTTTACACATTGCTGTCCCACATGCATAATTTAGAAACACAGACTGAGCCACCCCTGCCTCCACACATATTTACTGAGCACCGAATATAACCCAGAAACTGTGCTGTGAGGTGATGCTCCAGCTGAGGATCGGGGTGGGGGGCTTCAGACAGAGAACAGAGGAAGATCAAGGAGACAGAACGACTATGAAATAATCGCAAGCTGTGACTGTGCTGTCAAGGGGAAGAGAGGTGGAGAGTGATGGAGGATACGTGTGCGCATACGAGTGGAGTGTGGCTGCTGTAGGGTCTATGTCTCCTGGAGGGGACATTTCATCTGAAGCCCAAAGGGAACAGAGTGGCTTTGGGACGTGTAGGGGAGAAGCAGTTCCATGGAGGGCTGAACATGAGCAAAGGCTTCAGGGGCAGTGTGGGTGGAGGAGAGGACACCACGGCACTGGGGCCTCCAAGCCCATGGTCTGTGGATTGTTGTAAAGTCCTCGGCACATGAGCAGACCTCTCCTGCCCCAGAGATAGGAAAAGTCCAGGAGGCCTTCTTAAAACTTCTCCTAAGAAACAAAAAGGAAAAGGAATTAATAGAAAGGAAAAGAAAAAAAATGGAGCAAATTTTCTAGATTAACTTCAGGCTTGGCTGAGCAAATTGAAAGCTAATGGTTTCATTTCAGGCGAAGGGAGTTGGCATCCCTGGGGATGAGGGACTGTTTCAGCACATGAGAGGCTTTCCCTCGGCCTTAGGGGCTGTGCCATCAGGACCCTCCTGCTTTGTAAAGGGAGGTGCACACAGCTGGGATTCGGGCCCACACTAGGGTCCTTCCTGTTCCCTTCTGGCAATGGCCATGGGAGTAGCTGGACCAGAGGTCAGATTGTTCCCTCACTAGAGCCTATGGCTGCAAGTCAGGATGTCTGTGACTTTGAGTGACGGCATCCCTGTCTGCAGACACAATGTCACAGTGTGTTTCTCAGAGTCGGCAGTGAGCTTTGTAGGAGGCGTCATGCAATGTCCCCCACTGCAGGCCGGCACCAGTGTGCATCTCACATGAGCTGCCTTCTCCCCCCATTTCTATGGACACTGGAGGTCATTGAAAAGAATCTTGAGGCTCTAACAAAAGATTCATCCCAGTGTTTCATGTGGGCAACAGAAATGACGGACACGGCCTCATGTCATTCAGTCTCCAGGGAAGACCAGGGATGGGTCCAGAGCAGGTGGCCTTTGCAATGCCTCTCAGGGTCCTAGCTCAGGGGTCCATGCCCAGGACCAGTGATAGGCAGTTGAGGATGATGTGAGAGTCAGATTGCTGTCCAGGAAACAGGGACCCCAGAGCCCCGTGGGGTCTTCCGGACCACAGCTTGTGCTGCTGAGAGCTTCACCCAGTTCAGGAGAGCACCCCAACCAACCCAGGGTTTCTCATCATCAACTTGCAGAACTGGCTGGTGGAGTTTCCTAATCAGATTTTGTTGTTTTACAGTGAACTTGTAACTCTTGCTTGTTTCCTACCCCTAAGCCATCCTCAGCTTTTTTTCTTTTTCTTTTTTTAATTGCCTGAGTAACATTGTGAAAACAATAGAAATTGGAGCCAGAGGGGGCTCACTCATAAACCTTCCTCTCTCATCTCCTCTGTCCCTGTTCATGTCCCCCACCCCACAGTCCTTGGCCATGTGCCGAGGTGACTTTCATGGAGCCTAATCACAAGCAGGTACTCCCCCTGCAGCCTGCTCTCACAGGACTGTGCAGCCTGAGACTTGTTCTGGACTGGGGTCCAGCCTAAATGCCTCAGAACTTTCAGCTGAGAAGACTATACCTCGTTTGGCTAAGCCATGCTCTTCTTATTTGGACATTTGGGTTGTTTCCATTTTTCATAATTATAAACAGCACTGCAATGAATGTATTTGTGCCTGCAGGTGTTTCTTTTTAATTTTGTTAAAGTCTTGGAAGAACTTTGAGACAAAGGATATAAATATTTGTGTAGCTTAGTTGCTTTCTAGAAGAGTTCCACCCTCCTGCCAACAAAGTTAGAGCAGATCAGTTTCAACACAGCCTTGTCAGATTTTGTGTTTTATCATTTTTTTTCTATTTTTCTTCTATGTTAAAGGATATAAATGATACCATTCTGCTGTTTTAATTTACCTATCTGTGAAAACTAAGAAGGGTAAACAACATTTCTTATATTTATTGGTATCCTTTGTTTGAATTGTTTACTTATAATGATTTTATCTAAAAAGGTTTAACAGAGGGAAAATATAGGTCAAATCTATAAACACATGAGAAGAAAAATTAAATAATTATCAGTTCTATAAAAACGTGCATAAGATGGGTAAGTGCAAACTTAAAGTAAAATATTCCTGTGTTTGGAAGAAATGTATCTAAAGTAAATTAGTATTCACAAACCATAAGAATAAAGGAGGGAGTGACCCCAGGGAATATGGCAGAGGAGGAAGCCAGCTCCCCTCCTAGACAGCAATCCAACTGCAGAATCTCTCCCTTGCAACTATTCTGAAACTCTGAAGTCTATTTGAAGGCCTGCAGTGAAGGCCTGGATGGTACATCAAGGTTAATTTTGACATCACAGCTCCTGTAGCTGTCTAAAAAATTACAGCTCTTAGCCTGGTGAAGGCAGCCCACCCCCACCCCTTGCCCTGTGACAGGCACGTGTGCCATGTTTCTAGGGCAGCCTGCACACAACTTGCAGGAGCCAGGTGGGCAGTGAGAACCTGGTCCTGCAAGTACTGGGTCTGTGCTGTGATTGCTGATTGCTTCTGATCTCTGATTGTGGAGGTGGAGACACCCACGTGGGCACCTGTTGTCACAACCACCAGTACCTGAAGAGGCTTCCAGGGGCTTTAAAGGACTGGAGCCTATTTTCCCCCTTTTTAATTTCCCCTTTGGGAGCCAGACATTTAAGGACTGTGCCTTAAAAGCAACCACATACAGTAGAACCTCTGCAAGTTGACCGCCCAAAGGACTATACCACTCAACATACAGGGGTGGTCACCATAAAGAACTTCCATCGAGTACATGTGTAATTGGGTCAACTTAAGGAGGTGGTCAGTGAAGGGAAGTGGTCAACTGCAGAGGTTCTACTATATGTGGGAGGACTGAGAAAGCCACCATGTGTGCCCAAGGGAAAGTGCAGCTCAGAAAAGACCTCAGACCTCCAGTTTACATGTCAGGTGACCCTTGGTACAGAGACAACCTACAGCAATCAAAAATCAAAGCAGAAGAGGGCAAGCTCTGCAGAAAAGGGGCAATCTAATTGTCAGAGTTACTATAGTTCAGTTTTTAATATAAAAGAAGTTATAAGGCACACAAAGAAACAGGAAGGTAGGATGCATTCCAAGGAAACAAAATCAGCACAAGCCTTCCCTGAGAAAGACCAGGTGGCAGGCCTGCCAGACAATGCTGTGACGCACTGTCTCAAAGATGACCCAGGAACTAAAGGGAGGCGCAGACAGAACACGAAAGTGACATGTGGACAAAACAGAAATGGTTTTGAGAAACCATTTATGAGAAACATAAAAAGGAACCAAAAAATTGAAAAGTTCACAAGAGGGATTCAAAAGCACATTTGAAAGTCAAAAGAAAGAATGGGGAACTTAAAGATAGGACAATAGAAATTATCAAGTCAAAGAAACAGGGAAAAAAAGATTTAAAAAAGTGACTAAGTCGAAGGGACCTTTTGGATATTGTCAGGCAGATCAACAGGTGCATTGTGGGGATTCCAGAAGGAAAAGAAGAGAGGTGGGCCAGAGAGATCATTTGAAAAAATGATGGCTAAAAATGTCCCCAAATTAATTACAGATATGAATGTAAGTATCTGAAACTTAACAAACTCCAATCAGAATAAACACAGGGAGACCCACACCAAGACACACAGTCAACCTGTGAAATGACAGAGACCAAGAGAGGATCTTGAAAGCCACAGGAGAGAGGTGACTTGTCACATACAAGCGACACTCAGTAAGACTATCCACAGACCGCTGTCAGGAGCGCTGAAGGCCAGCATGCAGTGAGCTGACAGCTTCAAAGTGCAGGAAGAATTCTGACATCACAGCTCCTGTAGCTGTCTAAAAGGGCAAGCTATGAATTCTATATAAACATCTATGCAGAAATTTCCCCCATCATGTCTACTACTACTGGTTTTTTTGTTTTTATTTTTTTAATTTTTTTTTTTGCAGTTACTACTGTTTTTAAACTGTTCCAAAATTACTCCTTCAAAATGTACTCTCTGCAACTAACAGAACAATCTGTATGTATTATAATGCAATATAGTATAAATATAATATATAATCTTATAATACAATATGATGTACAATTCTATATACATGGATAATACCATTTCCGCCTACTTACCTCTTTATTCCTCCTTTCCTTGCCTGTCTTGCTTCCTTTAGGAAACTCTGGGAGACTTCTGCCCCTTCATCCTAGTTTAACCTACACCAAACTTTAGCTTGTACCTTGTTTGCCACTGAAAGGCTGCATTTCCCAGCTTCCCATCTGGCCCAGGCGTCCTCAAACTATGGCCCGTGGGCCACATGCAGCCCGCCTAGGACATTTGTCCGGCCCACCGGATGTTTTTGCTGCCACTGCCTGTCCTGCTTAGCAGCCAACTTGTCCTGGGGTCCACAGTTGGGCCCTCCAACAGTCTGAGGGACAGTGAACTGGCCCCCTGTTCACAAAGTTTAAGGACCCCTGGTCTGGCCAATGAGATGCTAATGGAATTGCCCTGTGCAACTCCATGGAGCCCTCTGTTAAAAGGCTCCCTTGTTCCCCTCCTCTCTTGGCCTCACATATCAGTATGATGCTTGAGTGACAGCACTCATCTCGGACCATGAGGACAAGGGCCACATCCTGGGACAGGGAGTGGCGACCTGGAAGGAGCCTCTGGTGTCCTTTGTGGCACATCCACACTGGACTGTCCACTTCCAGACTCCTTTTACATAGGAGAGAAATGAACTTCCATCTGATTTCAGTTGCCTTTTTTGAAAACTTAGTTTGACCTGGTAACAAATACTGGCACCCTTGGTGTTTGCTTCCACATATTTCTCCAGCCATACAATGATACACAATCACATATACATATATATGAATGCTGCTTACATTCAGCAGCATTCGCAGAAAAGCAGACATCTATGTCCAGAAAAGCAGACAGCTATGTCTAGGAATGTTCACAACTGTCTTGCAATAATGTTGAAAACACTAAATGTTTACCAGTTAGGAAATGGCTTAGTGAAATAGTGTGTCCACAAAGTAGAATATCATGCAATCATTAAAAGTGGTGTTTATAGGTAACTTTAATGGCAGAGGAAAATACTCCTCATATAATGTGAAAGAGCAAGCTATAAACTATACATAAAAAATATGAATCACACTGGGAAAAAGCCCAAACAGAAACATTTTAAAATATTAATATTAGGTCTCTTCTATCCTCAGAATGGGGAGAAAATATTTGCAAACTTCCCATCTGACAACTGATTAATAATTAGAATGTATAATTATATTTTAATAATATAATTCTATATTTATCGATCTTATTTCAGTTGTCTTTTTTTCTGCCTGTTTTTGTTACTTATAAGCAAACCTAATTGTACCTAATAATATTGGCAACCTTGGTGTTTCCTTCTAGCAAGGAAGGAGGTCCAGTAACTAAATAGGAGAAAAGAAATCTAATAATCTGATTTAAATTGGGCAGAGCGTGTGCCTCTAGTCCCAGCTAGTAGGGAGGCTGAGGCAGGAGGATCACTTGAGTTCAAGATCTTGAGGTTGCTGTGAGCTATGATGACACCACTGCACTCTAGCCTGGGCAACAGAGCAAGGCCCTGTCTAAAAACAAAACAAAATTAAATTAAATTAAAAATGGGTAAAGTATCTCTATAGATATTTCTCAAAAGAAGACATACAAATGGCCAACAGATACACGAAAGAACACTTAACATCATTAGTTACCAGAGAATGCAAATCAAAGTCACAATGAGATATCATCTCACCCCAGTTAAAATGGCATTTATTAGAAAGACTGGAACAAAGGCAGGTAAGGATGTGGAGAAAGGGAGCCCTGAACACTGTTGGCAGGAGTGTAAATTAGGGCAGCCACTGTGGAGAGCAGTGAAAAACTAAAAACAGAACTGCCCTATGACCCAGCCTCGCCACAGCTGGATACACACACACACTCGTGTCCACCAATAGATAAAGAAATGGTGACACACACAGTGGAATACTACACAGCCACAACAAAGAATGAAATCTTTACATTAAGTGAGATAAGCCAAACACAGAAAGACACATCTCCCCCATTCTCACTCACATGTGGAAGCTAAATATTAAAACTACTGATCTTCTGGAGGCAGAGAGTAGAATGATGGTTACCAGAGGCTGGGAGGGTAGCAGGGAGGGGGGATAAAGTGGGGATGGTTAAGGAGCGCAAAAATATAGTGGATAATTAGGTAGACTGAAAATCTAGCTAACTGTCGTCAACAGTAAGTTAGGGGATACTTCAAGATAACTAAGAGAGTGGAATTGGAATGTTCCCAACACAGAGGAGTGATAAATACCCGAGGTGATGGACACCCCAATCACCCTGATGGGGCTGATTCACATTGCATGCCTGTATCAAAGCATCACATGTGTCCTTTATAAACATTTTATGTACCCATAATAGTTAAAAATGAAAATTTAAAAAGATATTGTCTTTAGGATGGCAGTGAATGTAACTTTGAGACACCTTATACTTTTTTTTATTAAATCATAATTGTGCACATTAATACCATCATGGGGTACAGTGTGTTGTTTCCATATACAATTTGAAATATTTTCATCCAATTGGCCAACATAGCCTTCATGTCATTCTCATAGTTGTTGTGTTAAGACATTTATATTCCATATTTAGAAAGATTCGCATGTACCCTTATAGGATAAATCATCAGCGTGATCCCAGCGATCCCCCTCCCTTCACCCATCCTCTCCCTCCGCTCCCCTCCCTCCCCCCTTTCCCCGTATGCTTGGGCTAAAATTGGGTTATAGCTTTCATATGATAGCTAACTATTAGTTTCATAGTAGGGTTGAGTATATTGGATACTTATACATTTTAGTTATACATTCTTAGTTTCCTAGATCTTCAAAAACAATTCTGCAGTGTATTCACACAGGCACAGAGGAGACAAAGTCAAAATTAATGAATTAGTGCAATCACTGTAAATCCTGAACATGGGTTATGCAGGTGATGCCAGTCAGCCCTTCTCCCCAACCCCCCAGTCACCCCATTCAGGGCGACCTGACTACAGGGTCCGAGTCTCTGCCATGACATGGACCTGCAGACAGACCTACCCTGGTGCAGCAGCAGAATGACCAATAAATGGGGACAGAGTGCCGAGGAGGACAGAAGAGCAGTGACAAGCCTGCTGGCTGTAGGCACCTCACTCACACACGTCACTCTGTCGTCCCATCACACAGATGAGACCCACCCACCAAGCCCTGGTCCCCTCTCTGTTCCTCCCTTGGCTGTGTGAGTCTGGGTTCCAGTTGTTTCTGTGTGTTGGGTCCTGTTTATAGACAGAAGCCCCAGCCTGTGCAGCCTGAGGTCCCCCCTCTCTGAGGGGTGCACGGTCAGTTCTTCCCAACATCACACCTCTTCTGGAGCCCTTCAAAGCTGCGTAGCACAGGGGGCAGGCAGGCAGTGAGAGGCAGGGTCCAGCCTCAGCACCCAGGAGTCCGGCCCTGAGCAACCTGTTGGGAAGCTGCTCCCTCACCCGCTGCTGAAGACCACACTCCACCTGGCAGAGTAGGGACTGGGTCTCTTACTTCACGGAAAGATGATGACCCTCCCCAGGGCTGAGAAAGTGTAGAGTGAGACCATCCCAGACCGCCCCAGCCATGTGGCTGGTGGTGACCTCAGCTCTGTATCTCCGCAGCTGTGTTGTCAGAAGGGCAATACAAGTTTCCAGGTGATAGAAGGCAAAGCAATAGAGGCTGCAGGAGAAAAGCTCATTATGGTTTCCAGGTGGTCCTGTTTGGGTGCCACTCCAGTGGCTCCCACACAGCTCGGGGAGGGAAGGAAAATGAGAAGCCAAGGTTATCCTGGGGCCAGTGCTGCCTCGGGACTGGCACAGACGACTGTGGCCAAATGGCAGCTTGAGTATCAGGTGGCATACGCACCACCTGGGGCCTAAGCCCGAGTATATTAATCCAAGACTTTCTCCCTGCCTGACGCAAAAGGCTGAGGACAAAGTCTGATTCCCCACAATATCCCAGTGCCTGAAATGAGCCTGGCACATCGTAGGTGCCTAACAATTATGTAGGAATGAGTGAAGGGGCTGAGGGCTCCCCAACATTCTTGATGGGGGTACCCAGCTCTCACCCGAGTCACTCTGACCATCCATCTGGGGGTGCATGGAGGAAAGATGCCTCTTCCCACTGCTAGACAGGGGGACAGATGCCCAGTGACAGCCCAGGAGGAGGAGGCACCCCAGCCACCTTCCCACACTGGGTACAGAGGGTCCCAGTGTCACCCCCATTTTAGAGGTGTGCAAATGGAGGCCCAGGGAGGTAGCAGAACTCTGCCACCAGCTCCCTGTTGCTCCCTCTGCCAACTGACCCTTTCTGACCCTGCGCCCACCCCTGTCCCCCCAGGACTTGCAAATCATCAGCACGGACGAGAACCAGGTGTTCGTGGCGGTGCAGGAGTGGTACCAGGTGGACACCTACAACCTGTACCAGTCAGACCCGCGTGGTGTGCGCTACGCGCTGGTGCTGCAGGACGTGCGCAGCTCGCGGCAGGCCGAAGAGAGCGTGGTCATCGATATCCTGGAGGTGCGTCCTCCGGGCGTGGGCATGGGCATGGGCCTAGGCCTGGGCCAGGTCTGCTGGATCTGCCTCACCCCCCAGTCCCTCATGCTGTGGCTCTGGGTCTGCAAACATCTCTGAAAGGCCGGAGGTTTCTGACTCTGCAGGCTGAGAGGACATTCCTTTGGTACTTTTAAAGTGAGAAAGAAAATAAGCTCTTCCCAGGGCCCTGCCGCTGAGCGCCCCAGGCACAGCACCACCTCTTTCCACTCAGACTTCACCCACGTCCCGTCACATACCCAGTGACCCTGCCTGGACCAAGCTACTCACAGGCCACCTCCTTTGTTCTTCTTGACACAGTAGCCAGGGTGGGAGACCCTTGAGCCCATTTACAAGTCAGGAAAGTGAGGATGCCCAGGCAGACCTGGACATAAGCAGGAAACCCAGAACCAGCCCAGGTCTGTCTGCTCCAAGCTGGGCCCTAACGCTGGGACTCCCTCCCATTCACCCCAAATTCCTCCTGCATGTGTCCCCGGGTGGGAGGAATGCCCTTCTACACCATTAGGCAGCACATAGGTGATAGGTATTGAGCAGGGACAATCAGAGTTCCTTGCTGTCACTTGGTGGCCACTTGTCCCTGCCAGGGCAGCAAAGGGTATCTCACGGGTGGCCAGCGGAGCCTTCAGCAGACATTGAAGTTGGCTTGTGAGTAGAAGGCATCTCCCAGACAGAGCAACAGGCTTCAGCATTCATCTCTCCCCTGTCACAAGCAGTGTGGAACAACTGTCCCTGGGAAAGTAATGAATGGAGTCATTTGTTTACAACACGAGCCCATTTGTCAGGTCTGCTTCCCCAGCTGGACAGTCGCTGCTTGCTGAAAGCTACCCCCAGGTGGCCCTTCTGCCTGAGGCAAGGACCCCTCCCACCCAAAGTCCCTGTCCTACAGAGCCTCTGAGGAGGACCCACAGTCACAGACAGGCTCTGGGAGGCCCGAGTCCTGCTGGAAGACAGAGGAAAAGTGCCAGGGCCGGGGACTTCAGACAGGGACACAGGCAGGGATTCTGTGTCCAGCCTCACAGAGCAGGAAGCCTGGCACCCAAGTACCTAGGGACGCGTATAGGAGTGACTGGCCAGCCGGGCAGGAGTCAAGGATTCTTCCTGGAGGAAGGGCATAGACACTGAGTTGAGGCTGAGCTGGCGAGGAAGCAGAGCAGCCCCAGTCTGTGCACCAAGACCACCAGGTAAGAGAAAAGAGGAAACAGAAGGGGTTCCTAATGGCCGGGTCCAAAGATAGACTGCTCCCCACTAGTTAGGTTACCTCACAAGTGACATCACTTCTTTGTGATCCCTCAAACAGAGATCAGGGTAAGTGGTTACAGGCCTAGCTGTAGAGCTTAAAAACCTGGGTTCACGTCCATGTTCTGCTATTTGTTTGCTGTATGTCCTTAGGCAAGTTACTTAACCTCTCTGTGCTTCACCATGTGAAACAGGGATGGTGGTAGTACCTTCTTCCCAGGGTTGCTGTGAGGATTTCTATTAAGCAGGTGGAACAGCATGACTTTGTGTTCCCAGCTCTGGCCTTTTCTGGGGATTAGGTGTAATGATGGGGAGTGCCTGGCTTGGCAGCTGGCCCTCGAGGTCCCCTGCATGCAGCCAGTACTGTTATTATCATGGTTATTGTCATGATTACTGACCCAACCACATGTCCAGGAAAAGCAATTGTTCCAGACATCACCAGCAAGTGCTGCCTCAGAAGCCCTGCACTTTGAAGTGCCCATGGAGGTGTGTCCCTCCGCGGAGCATACTGGGTTCAAGGCAAGACAGCAAACCTCTCTCAGGCTCCTCTCCATGCTTCAGCTTGGGTTAAGAGTGGGGACTCAGGGGACACAGCCTTGTCCCCTGCCCCTGAGAAGCCCTGGCCATTAGGAGGCAGGCACTGCTATGGCTGAATGGTGCTCCCCAAGAGGTATGCCCACATCCCAATACCCAGGCCCTGCCACAGACCTCATCTGGAAAAGGGATCTTTGCAGCATAATTGAGTGAAAGACTCAAGGTGAAAGGATCCTGGTGGACTCTCAGTCCATTCCTAACGTCTGTGCTAGAGACAGAAGAGGAGACACAGACATGGAGAGGGAGGCGGAGCAGAAAGGAGGGAGAACCCCAAGGAAGACCTGGAGCCTGGGAGGCGGCTGAGGCAGGACAGCCCTCCCCAGAGCCTGCAGAGGGAGCATGAGACACCTGGATCTTAGACTCTGGTCTCCAAGAGAATAAATTTCTGTTGTATTAGGCCACCCAATTTGTGGTGACTTTTCATAGCAGCCACAGACAACGAATACAGCCATAAAGCAGGCAGTTATACAACTGCATCACCACTCAGAGCCGACGCTCAGCCGGTCAGACCCATACCAGGCCCACCAGGGGCTTGTCGGCATCCACTGGCCTGCCTGGGACGGAGGTGCCCGTGTTATTTGCTGCCGAGTGTATTCATGGGGACTTAGCCGAGATATAAAATAGCAATTGCCAAATAAAGCAAATCAGGGGCAAATCAGCACTCAGCCTGCCCTTAGGATGTGGGAAGGCGGCTAGACCAGGCACTGGCAGGGTGGCAGCCCTTCAGGTGGTGTCCCCGCATGCCCTTCTCCTGCCTGCCTTGCTGGGGGTTTAGGAGGTTGTGAGACCCAAAGCCTGTCAGATCCAGGTGTCTCATGCTCCCACAGTCCCCTGCCAGTGTGGGCCTTCCTTTATCTCCCGCACAAGGGGGTGCCCAGTCACAGGGTAGTCTTGTGACTGGTCCACAGTCATGTACAGAGGGGCACATCAAACGGTCTATAGCTAAAACACACACACACACACTTTCACACACACCACAATTGTCTTCTACACACACATGCTCACACTAACGTACATATACTCACATACACATACTCATACGTGTCATCCACACCTTTCACAACCACATAAGCACACACACACTTGTCCTACACACATGCTCACACTCACACACTGGTTCTCCACATACACACTCACAATCACACACTCACACTTGCCCTACACACACATGTGCACTTACATTCACTGTCCCCCTGGTTTTCCACAAAGGGAGAAGAGTGTTGAGGGAGTGAGGTTGGCCCTGAGCGATGGGGACAAAACAGAGCCCCTGTCCAGGCAGGCTATGCTGGGGTCAGCATGACCCTCCCATCCTTAGCACTTGGTATTTTGTGTGGGAACTGAGCTCAGGAAAGCCCAGAGGCAATTCTATTGGTCCAGGCCTGTGGGTGCAGCATCCAGTAGAAACAGGTGGCACAGAGGATTCTGAGCTCTGAGTCAGGAGTTCTGGGAGAGGATGGGGTGACAAAGACACAGGCATGTCAGGAGCTCGGGTGCTACTTGGCCTCTGAAGTTTAGTGTCTGTATCTGGGAAGACAGCTCAGAGTCATGACTCTCACTCAGGCTGACAGCCAGATAGAACAAGCTTCCTGGGGAATCTCGGCCCAGAGCCTTGGTTCCCACCCCTCTGAGCCTCACTTGCCTCTAGAATATGCCTCAGCTGAGGCCTTGTGGGGGTGAAATGAGACCATGTGTGCTGAGCGCTGAGCACTTAGCCTGGGGCTGGAGCACGGTGGACACTCAGTCCTTCCTGTATTTTTGTCCCAGGTCAGAGGGGTGAAAGGAGTCTTTCTAGCAAACCAAAAAATTGATGGGAAGGTGATGACGCTTATAACCTACAACAAGGGCCGCGACTGGGATTACCTGCAACCACCCAGCATAGACATGAATGGAAAACCCACCAACTGTAAGCCTGTAAGTACCTCTGCTCACATCACACACTTCCTGTGGGGTGGACACAGGCGTTACTGCAGTCATCCAGAAAATCAGAGGTGGTGATGTCTGAGACACACGAACCACTTACTCCTGCTGGGCATGGTGGAGAGGGTCAGGTGAAACTCCTTGTTTACAGAGAGGTAAGGAGAAGTCAGAGAGGGAAGTGCATCAGTTCACTTCTATGTACCACTAAGTTTCTGGGTAAGAAACCACCTCAGAATACCGTCATTCCAGATCGGGGTGGGCTCAGCCGGGTGGTTCTACTAATCTTGGCTGAGCTTACTCACATGTCTGGGAGTTGACTGGTCGAGCTCTGTACACCTTGCCTCCTCCTCTTGAACCCCTCCCCCCTCAGTTCTCATGATGACGGCAGAGGTGTGAGGGGATAAGCACAGACAAACACATTCCAAGGTTCCGTGTGTTTTACCTGATAAATCGTAGTAGCCAACATGAAGGCCCGTGGAAGTAAGGGGTAGGGAGTGGATATTTGTTTGTAATCTGCCACCAAAAGCAATGCACCATTATAGTTAGTGGCAGAGCTGGTCGAAGCCCAAGTGTTGTGAGCTCTAAAGTGGACACTGCTATTCTGAGGCTACCTTTCTACCGGAATACAAATATAGACTGCCTGAGTCCCTTGGCTGCCTAGAGAGAGGAGGGTGGGAGGGTAGCTAGTACTCCCCCAAGCTCTTGCATGGCTACCAGGGACCCAGGTGTCACACAGGGCCATGCTGGTGAGGATGGAAAGATGAGCTCTAAGGGGGCGCGTCTCAGGTGAGCACTCAGTGACCAGCAGCTGCGAGGCAGGAAAGGGCCGAGTGGGCCATGGGAGTTTGGCCAGGCTTCTCACTCCCTCTCTCCACCCCATAGTGTCCCACGTGGGTCTTCCCAGGGGCTCTCTCCTTACATACTACAGAGGGCTCAGAACAACCAGCATCCTGGTCCCTTCCCAAGGGTTGGGCCCCTTGGACTAGGGGAAAGGTCCAGAACTGGAGCTACACAAAGCTACAGTGTCAACTTCTCCACTGACTGCATGATCTTGTCCAAGTCTACTCATGCCTCTGGGCCTTTGATGAAGAGGGAGGAAGATGATAAAAATCTCCTGTTCCATTGTGGTGAACAACAAATGAAGTCATGCAGGGATATGTGTATCTCTGGCGCAGAGCAAGCAGGCTCTTTCCCTGTCCTTATCCAGCAAACTCCTAGGAATGCTTGAAAACTCTGCCCATGTGTTCTCTCACTGAGAAGTCCTTACTGGGCATACTTGCTTCTCTCTGTCTCCCACTGTCAGCTAGAAGCCTCTCAAAGGTAGGAACTGTAAACTGGGACCCCTGCATCCATCCATAATTCTGCCTTAGTTTCCTCATGTGCAAAATAGAAATAACAATGGGGCCTGTTTTACAGGGTTACTCCCTCAACACACACACACGAGCACTTGCTGCCTGCCAGGGGCTGCTCTGGATTTGCAGAACACACCAGTAAACTAAACAGAAAACAATCCCTGTCTTGCTGGGATTCTGTCTGACAGAATCCGAAAATGGTGCCACCCTGCCCCCAGCAGCCCCAGTGTTGGTCGACGGGGTCTGCTGCAGTGTAACATGGTAAGAGTGGCCCTGAGAGCAAGGGCAGGCCTCTGTGCCACTGAGAGCAAGAGCAGGGCTCTGTGCTGCCAGGGCGCACCCCACCTGCCCCCCAACCCGGGCAGGGACAGCTCCTTGCTCTGACCCAGGCCTGAGCTCTCGCTGAGCTCACCTCTGAGGCACCTGCGCCTGGCCCTGCACAAATCCCCTCCCACTGATCACGGAGGCTGATAACACCTGTCGACCTGCACGGAGAATTAATTACCTGCCATTTGTAAAACCCTTCCGAGAACAGAAGTGCTGTGAAAGGGCTAATTTTTGTATCATCACCAGCAAAGTTAAGCCATATTAATCTGTCAAAGCAAGTTTTTTCTAAGAATAGATTCTTGCCTGCAATTATGCAGCTCAGTGAGGAGAGATAACCTCTGCAAGATTTATGTCCCAACCATAAAATAATGAAGATGGGAGCGACTAGTGAGTGTGCGGCCCCCAGCAGACATGCTGAGAGCACAAAGGAAATGCAGGACAGAGTGTGCAGAGCCCACCTGGGCACAGGTTGCACAGAATTAAAGCCTCGGAGGCCCAGGGAGCTGGTCATCCAGTGTGTGCAGCCGCAGCATCTCAAAAGGGTAAATGAGGGCTCAGCCACACTCAGCCACACACTGGGACTGCTCTGGCTATGTCCTTACGGCCACTCAACCTCTCAATGAACAGGTAAAATTGCATGGGAAGGTTTCTTTCTTTCTTTTTTCTTTTGGCAGTTTTTGGCCGGGCCTGAATCCACCACCTCCAGCATATGGGGCCAGCACCCTACTCCTTGAGCCACAGGCGCCACCCTGGAAGGTTTATTTCTTATTATAAAAGTGATTCCTGCAGAATCCTTGGAAAATAAGAAATACATCTATATATTTAAAAAAGGGAAATGGGGTCCAACTGTAGTCACACCACCCAGAAGTAACAATAACCAGGTGTTCTCCTTTGCAGACTTAGCTCATACAGACACCTGCTAAAAGGTCGCCAGGAGCTAATACGTGTGTGACTTTTCAGCCCTCTAGTTTTCTCTTAGCTCTGGGTCATGAATCTTTTCCTAGCCTGTTCACTCAACTCCCAGTCTGGGGACCTCCTTCCAGCAATGGGGGAAGGAAGGGATGTTTTTTCTAACAGATGAGTGGTAGGACTAGATCTGTTTCAGGATGATCCATCCTCATTGAAAGATGGTTATGAATTTGTTTTCATCTCAAATTCAGAATAAAAACCCATTCATTCTACAGCCTGTACTATCTCTTTTTAGACACCAGGCTGAGGCAGGAGCTGGGCATCCAGGTGGGCTGACGGTGTGGCTCTTTGCCCACTGTCCATCTGATAGATTTAATGATTCACTGGACACTTTGCACACCTCTTAAAGGCAGAAAGGGCAGAGAAGGGGGAGTCTTGGGATAGCGTGGGCCTCCCTTCCCAGTTCTGAAGTATCTGGCCCCACCTCCATCAGGACCGGGCCATGACCAATGGCTGCATTCATGCAGGGTGGCCTCAGAGGAACCCCCATTTCTGCTAGTATACACTTAAGGGGCACTCTGGAGCCTTTAGTGCCAGCTGTCCCAAGCCCTTTGCAGAGTGTCTGAGTGCCTACAGGTCAGTACCTCCCCATCTGCCTGACTTGCCTTTCCCTACATCAGCTCAGCTAGGCCTTGCTTGGGAGGCATGTGTGGGCCTCGTCAGACACCAGCAGAGCACCCACAGCCGCTCCACATGCTAGAGCATGGTTCTCAACCTTCCTAATGCCATAATGTATTTTCATTGTTAAAAAGGGGTCAGGCTGAGAACTGCTGAGCTAGAGGGAAGACATATGTGTGGCCATCAGCAGGCCCCGAGGGGAACACAAAGAGGACTGCAGGGCTGCCTGCATCTGCCAGTGGCGTGGGGGCCACAGCTGACCACAGGGACCCTGAGGAGTGTTCCACCTCTGACCCAATAAGCAACCTGGGCAGACCTGCAGTGACGAGGGCAGGAGGAGGCATCCAGCGCCTGTGAGCCACGCCCCCTAACTTGGCTCTGCCCACTGCACACTCAGAAAGTGATCTGATGTGCCTGCTCTTGGAGAGCAGCCAAGGTTGGCAGAGACCAGCCTGTGAGCCCAGGCGCCTCCAGACCCCACCTGGCCCCTCCAGGTCTGAGCTGTGATAGGGACAACTGCTGAGGTTCCTTCTTTGGACTGGAGCCTCTGTCCACAGTGTGGACCCGACCCCACCTACCCAGATCACAGGGCTCTCCTTTCCATGCACTCCTCATTTACACCTGGTCTGTCCAGGTGGGCTGGACACTTGACTAAACTGTCCTACCGAAGCTACTCACTCACTGATCGGCCTTCTGGTCCTAGAAATCAGGAGCCTCTATTGGAGCAGATGATGCTGTAACAGACCACAGGTCTTCAGTAGGGCCAGTCTCTCCCTGTTCATCCCAAGGAGAGGGCTCTCCTGGGATAATGTACAGTTCAATGATTCTTTAGTATATTCACAGAGCTGTGCAACCATCACCGCAGTCCATTTTAGAACATTTTCATCACCCAAAAGAACCCTAAATCTTTAGCTGTCACCCCTTATCCCCCAGTGCCTGCCAACCCCCTGTCTACTTTGTGTCCCCAGGCATTTCTCCGCTCCAGGTTCTGCATGTGAATGGAATCCTGTAGTATGTAGTGCAACTAATACATTTTTTAAAACCTCAGTGCAGACAAATGAAGGCTGTCCATCAACTAGGGACATTGCCTAGAGGTGTCTGATCCAGATCAATATCCAATTTACTAAAAAGTTTAGTTTTTAATTTAGGGTAATCTGTATAAAACATAGTTTGGGGGGGCAAAAGAAAAATGCTCTAAAAACACCAAATAAAGAGAGAGACTGTCCCTTGCATAGAGCAGGTTCTAGAATGTTGTACTGGGATCTGCACTGGCCCCCTCAGGTTGTGGGCGGCAGGCACCACTGCCTCCATTTTGCAGGTGAGAAAACTGAAGCCCATAGGTGCCCAGAAAATTGGTGGCAAAAAAAGTTAAAATTTGGATGTCTTGGTTCCCAATTCTAGGGTATTTCCAAACTAGAGATTTTTACCTCAAAAAAAATAATAATAAAAGAAGGTAAAAAGAATGTTCACATTTAGCTAAGCAATTAGGCAGTACCTTGTCCAGGGGAGGGCTGGACACATACTCTTCCCCAAAAGGCAGTGCCATGTTCATCCAATAATCCCGTGAATCAAAAGTATTGCCCCGGCCCAGAGAAAGACACCAAGAGCCATGAAGAGGAGGTATAAGGATCGCAGGCCTTGCCCTTTCTGTGACCAGGCCTAAGGACTGCCCACGTCACTTGTCCTATGGGATTCCTTGACCTGGGGAAACTGGAAAGGCTGACCCAAGTTGTCACCCTGCACCCCTTTGGCATCTTTGGTTAGCTGGAGTCTCTGAGGGAAGTCCTATGTCATCGAGTGGGCATGGCCACCAGACCTTTGAGACCCAGCATCTCAGGTACAGAGAGGGAAGAGAGGACATAGGGTCATCAGAGCGAGCCCCTGCGGCTCTGGCACACTAGTTTGCCTCCATCTCCCAAGGTGGGGAGAGTCCACAGTATCCAGGGCAGACATAGTCATGTAAGAGGCTCCAGCAAAGATTCCAGTTGGCTGGATGGGAGTGTAAGCCTGGGCTGTGCAGACTCCAGGAATTATGCCCTGAGCCCAGCACTGCACATAGGACCATGTGGGGAAGCCCACCTGTTGGGACCAGTGAGACCTCCCTGGAAGGAGCCCACCTGCAGCACCTGTGGGCAGAGGCACAACACCAGGTGCTGTGGGGGCCCTGATCTATACCAGAGACCCCAGAAATCCTCCTGGATGCCTCACACATTCCCCTCCACTTCCCAAGCCATTGAGCAAAACATCTACGGAAGCCATCTTTGTCCTCCTGCCCTTTGCCTTGTGGTCAGCCTCTGAGCCTCTTCCCACCCTCCATCCACTCCTCCAACACTCCCAGCCCTGCCTCCTTACCCAAAAGCCAAGGGGGAGGGCAGAAAACTCAGGCCTGGTTTTCCTACAGACACTCCTATCCCAGTGCTAACTGTCGCTTCTTCTCTCCTCCTTGCAGCCAGATTGCCACTTGCACCTGCACCTGCGCTGGGCAGACAACCCCTATGTCTCAGGTACTGTGCATACCAAGGACACTGCCCCAGGCCTCATCATGGGCGCAGGTAGGTGGCAGCCATCAGAGCCAGCTGGAAAGTGCTATGCAGCTTCACAGTAGCTTCAAACTTGAGGGCAAATATTGACGGCCACAGGCCTAGGGCCATGACATGTTGATGAGGGGCAGTGCCACCACATCTCCAGGAATTTCAATGCTCGTGACAAATTCCAAAGAGCGAATGTATGCCACAAGGTGGGCATATGATATGTGTTGGCTGAATAGAAGAATAGGTAGATAGAAGGTAGATGGATGGAGGTATGATGAGTGAATGAATGAGTGAATGATGAATGGGTGATGGAGGGATGAGTGGATGAGTGGATGGATGATTTGTATCATGGCTGACACTTATTTGTCCCTGAGGAAAGTTCTAGTTTAGTGAGAGAGAAAGAGAGAGGCATATGTAAAACTATCATCTTTTACAAAACCAGAATTGTAATTTGCATATGTGTATGCCTCTCCCACTAAACTAGAACCTTCTTCAAGGATGATTAACTGTGCGCTGATCGAATAATACCATATTTATTTGAGCTATAAGAGTCATTCACAATACAAAGTAGGGCCACCTGTCTGAGGTCACTGGGGTGGGACATAGAGCCAGGCAAGACTTTGCATAACCACTTTTCAGATGGGGTAGGTGATAGAGAGGCAATATCCACTGCCCCATCACAGAGCAGGGACAGCAGAGACATGGGACCATAGCTCATGGCCTTGGGAACACAGGACCCTGTTCCTAGTTAGCCCCCGTGCTATCTGCAGCCTGGAGGGGGTGGCTATGTGTCTGAGGGCCAAGGATTAGCTGGACACCACATTCAACCCTTCACTTTGTCCAGCACCTAGTCTGGGGCCTGGCCCAGGGTGGGTCCTCGAGGGTTCTTTATGAATGAGTGTATGAATAAATGAATGAATGAATGAATGGCCATGTTGAGATGGCAGGTAATTGTCTTCTGGGCAGAAAAGGGAATGTGGTATTAAGAACGACTGAACCAGAGTGCGCAGATTGGCTGTGGGGCGAAGACCCCATAAATGACCATAGAGACGTTGCCTGTCAGGACAAGGTATGCTGACATTACCCTGGAGAGTGTGGGGCTTGACAGAAGGGAAGTAACCCAACTGTTAGGAGAGAGGATCACAAATAGAACACCTTCAGTTTCTGGGGTTCCTGTGCATACTCTCCATACTGGGGTCCTTCCTAGTCCCCACCAGCCATGCTGGAAGCATCTGCCTGCCTGGACATGCACTGAGCAATGAAAACTCTGCTCATCTGTATTGATTTCAGTGAAATCATTCACGGGAAAAAACCCTAACTCTGTAAAATAATTTAATGAGGTTTATTCTGAGCTGGATACGTGTAACCATGGCCCGGAGCCACACCCAAGAAGCCATGGTCAAGTGGTACCATAGTGGTGGGGTTATAGTTCAGTTTCATACATTTCAGGGAGACAAGAATTACACAGAAAGTCATAAATCAATCCATGGAATGTGTATAGGCCAGAAAGGCAAGATATCTCAAGGCAGGGATTACAATTACAGGTAGGTCTAATGATTCTTTGATTTGTAGTTGGTTAAAGAAATGAAGCTCTGTCTGAAGGCTTGGAATGTTTTAAGTCAGGATAAGGAAGCCTGTTAATCAGAGAGGAGCCACCAGACATACACCCAGACTCAAGTGACCTGTTAAGTAAACTGAGGATCTGCGGGTGTGGTTCAAGCTTTGTCCTGCATGGCCTTGGGCCTGGTGATTAGCTACAAAGGACATCTCCAAGCTGGGAGGGACATGACCAGGCATGTGTGACCTCCCCTCTCATGGCCCACAACTCAGCATTAGGGTATTTCTGGGGTCCCCTTGGCCAAGAAGGGCTCCATTCAATCAGCTGGGGGTTTAGGTGTTACTTCAGTCTGCTCAGTCTACTGCCCATCAGGGTCCACACTCACACAGGCTCTCCCACCCAGGCTGGGCACCACCAGTCTCATGAACTTGGTTTGTGGGGCCTCTTAAAATGCATTGTCTTGATTGGCTGAAACCTCCAATTCTTGACTAGATAGAAAAAGGCACAATTTCATAATTTCATGTTTCTACTGCTCATAGGCCTTGAAAGCCCAGGATGCATGTTTGGACCCCAGGGTTGGGTGAGTCCCACAGAGCATCCCACCTCATTCTGCACCCGCAGCCTCCCTGCCTCCCACTGTCCCTGCAAGTGCCGGGTGCTACATTTATATTTTATTCTGCCTCGTTTTAATCTTGGGCAGAGCTTTCCTCCAAGGTGGAGCCATCCGTGCAATGTGGGCCAAGTGATGTATAAATTTTTTACATCCTCCTTTGCAGCCCTGAGTGCTGCTGAGAGCAGAAGGGCAGCTCCCTCGGTGGGGGCTGGAAATCTAAGTAGCAGCTCCCAAGTGGGAACTGGCCATACACTCACCTGCCCTATGTAGCCGCCTGCCTTGGCATGGGCTGTGGGGCCACATGACTGCACCACTGGAAGCAGCTGGGAGTGATGGCTGCACATTTCCCAGGGTCATTCCTCTGCCCTCCTCAGAGGTGGGTGGGTAAAAGCCACAAGCCACAAGCTCTGTGCCAGCCTTCTCTGAGCCTTAGTTTCCTTGTCTGTAAAAGGAGAAGACAAAACCTCCACTATTAGGGTGAGGCTGGGGTGTGGTAGAAGGCATCAAAGCCAGGCATGTTCCCCAGTCCTTTCATTTGAACTATTGTACCAGGTACCCTGCCAGGGTCCTAGAGATGCAGAGATGAGGCTCTTCTCCTGGGGACAGAGAGACAGCAATCCCAGGGCAAGGCAGACCCAGGCGGGCCTGTGATATGGCACTCCATTCTGTCCTAGGGTTTGGCTTAGGACTGCCAGGCCAGCTGGCATCTGCCCAGCTAACCCATAGGGAGTCTATTCCAGCTGAGGGCATAAGAGTGCAGGGCATGGGGGTGGGGAGAGAGCAGGGCTGGGAGGCAGAGCCGTGCTGAGGTGTGAACAGACATGGGGTTGTCCGCAGGTCCAGCCTGCAGAGGCCAGGCCTGCAGAGGGATCCAGAGAGCAGAACCCAGAATCCAGTCAGGAGGAGAAAGGGATAGATTCAAACAGCAAAGACAAGAACTGTCTCAGGAGTATCATGTCTGGGGAGAGGTTGGCTCCCCTCCCAAGGCTTCCTTCATAGAGTAAACGGTTTCTGAAGGATTCTGAATGCCTCATCTTTGTCCTTTCTTCCTCTCAGTAGACTAGGATGGGGTCCTTGTGAAATAAGCACTTCCTGCTCCACAGTCTTCAGGGGCTCCCACTGTCTGCCCAGGCCCCTGCACAACCTGCACCCAGCACTTCTTACTATGCCATTGCTGGACTGTCCACTCTGCCCCAGGGCCGGGGGGCTTCTGAGTCCCAGCCCTGCTCATGTGCATCCCCCAGGAAGCTGAAGACTGCAGACCAGGTGTCTCAAACACCTGTGCCACCAGGATCCCCCAAGGGTCTCTAGGGCTCATCCCCGGCCCACAGAATCCCAGCCCTGTCACAAACAGGCTCAACAAGCCCCCATGAACAGGAAACAGTGGTTAACACAGCACACTGTAACCAGTTCTTGCTTTGATTTTTCCCAGCTCTGTAGTCTGGGACAGCCTCTCTGACCCTCAGTTTCTTCATCTATAAAATGGGTAGAAACTGGGTACCCCTATCCCCACCCCCAGGGGATAGCAGGGGCAATCACAGCCACTGCTACCTCTGCATGCCGGGGGGACAGGTGGGTTTTGTTTTGCTGCTGTGCTCTGTTCTTGCTGCAGGGGCAGAGAAGGATGGAGGGGAGTACACTTTCCTTCAGTGAGCTCTTCCTGTATACCAGACTCAGTCAGTGTTAGGAGGGGCAGAGAGCCTGGGGGAGACACCCAAAGAGCCACCAGAACAGCAGCAGTGGGGCAAGGACACAGTGGGGAAGGGACTTCCTTCATCACCCCCCACCCCCACCAGGCCTCAGGTTCCCATTGTGAGGGTGTCAGACTCTGCTCTGAGCAGGCCCTTCCTCTCTGACAGCCTCAGTGTTTGTGAACTCCCCACCGTCCTCCCCGGCTGTTGGGTGACTGGCAGCCTGACAGCTTTGGCAGAGGGAGCAGGCAAACAGACGGCGCTCTTACAAGGCAGACATCTGCAGCACCAACATCGCACACTGCATGCGTGCTGGCTGCGCTGTGCTGTCTCGGCAGCATCCGCCCGCTGCACGCCTCCACACCGGATGCAGGAATCTGGAAGAACAGGGATAACAGGCACCCTTTCCTTCTCTCTTCCCTACCCACTTGTCCCATTTATTCACTCACTCACTTCATTCATTTCATTCATTCAGCAGCCATTTCTCAGCACCCAGACCCACAGGAGAAGAGACGGTATAGAGGTACCCAGATTCCACCCCTGCCCTTCGGCCGCCTGCCTGTCTGTCAGGCTCCCACCCGCTCCAGGCCTCTGCCCAGGCACACCCTGGGCCAGCTTGTATTTATCACCCACAGCTCTGCTCAGAGGTCACTGCCTGCCCAAGCCTCTCCTTGACTACTGTCCTTCATAGTACTGTCCTGGTTCTGTGCAATTGCAAACCCCTTCTCCCTGGTTCCCCTGCCAGAGTGAAAGCCCTGGGGCAGGACTGGGGTTCACTCAGCCCGGAATCCCCAGAGCTCAGCACAGAGCTGAGCAGAGAGCAGGCTCTCAGGAAATGCTAATGAATAAACCTGGGGATGAATGTGTGCCTGGAGCTAATTAAGAGATAAACGGGTGGGTGGAGAGATGGTAGGTTGGATGAATAATAGACTGATAAAAGATGGTGAATGGATGGGTGGGTGGGTGGAAGGATGGACTCCATAAAAGAGGGCAGACACCCAAACACTCTAACACTATGTGTAGAACTCACTTTAACACAACCGTTTAAAGATAATCCATTTCCTCTGAAATTTTCCAATGACTGTCTAAACCGGAGTCTGGGTAAAATACTTCTGAGAATGCCACCTAAATAGGGCTTCCAATGGCAAGTGATAGGCAAGTCACCCAGGGCAGGGTCTCTGGGGGCTCCAGAGCAGCTTCAGTGTCATCTTCAGAGGTCCTCACCATCCTGGAGGCCTGCAGGACCTTTGTTCAAGACCACCCCAGGATGCTTTTTGGGCCCAGCACTGGAGGCTGCCATGACTTTCCCAAGCTTGTGCTCATTCATGTGGCCGCTGTTCTTTCTATAGAAGCCCATTTGGGACTAGTTTCCTCACCTGTGAGATGTGGTTGGCTTGGATACTGGGCAGGAATCCTGCCCATCTGTCACCACCAGAGCCCCTCAGAGTGGCCTTCAAGGCTGATGACCAGCCCAGCCAGCCTGGTGTAGGGGCTCAAGCGAACCCACACCAAGGCAGAGCTTCCTGGCTGAGTTTGGTGCATTGAATGCCCACCCCTCTGTCCTCCCAAACATCCACTCAGCAGATAGCACCTGCCCTTTCCTGGGCCTGCATCTAGGTTTCCCTGCAACAGCCTCCAAGGAGCTACCTGCAAACCCAAACTCAGCTGTGTCCCTGAGTTAAAGCTTGACAGGGGCTGCCCATGAGCCCTGCCTGCTCTGGCCACCACTCCATACTTCTTATGCTTGGACTACACAAGTGGGTTCCCAGAAGCACCTGAGCTCTGCCCATACCTGGCCCTTGCTTGGCCATCTTTGGGTAGGTTAGTCCTTTACTGCACAGACCAGGACCAGGGCCCACATATGGCAGACACAGCAGGCCTTGGTATAGGAGAAAGGCTGGCTGATCCTAAGAGCAAGGCTGCTCCTTTTTCTTTTTGGACCAGGTAACCTTGGCTCACAGCTGGTGGAGTATAAGGAAGAAATGTACATCACGTCAGACTGTGGGCGCACCTGGCGACAGGTAAGGTGGCAGAAAAGTGCCTGGCGCCCCCCTCCCCGACCCAGTTATGCCAAGACTCCCAGGATATGCATCTGTGTATCACCCCTCCCTTCTGGAGACCTCATGGGATGAGCCCTGACATGTGGCTGGAGCCCAGGGCAGCCCATACCCACTGTGCCATGCTAGAAAAGTAAGTCCCGGCAGGTGGCTCCAGCGGGCCAAGGGCTCTCTGGACAGCCACTGATGGGGCATCTCAGACCCAGTGGATTTTTCACTGTGAATGTGTGGGAAAGAGCATAAATGCCACGGAACAGAAGGGGATTGGGGTCCAGCCAGGGTGTCATGCAGTGGCCCTGAGGCTCGGCGCTTTGGGGATCCCAGAGACCAGGAGGTGGGGCCAGGGTGATGCCAGGTTTCTGGCAGGGATGGCAGGTTTGGGGGGTGTGGTGAGCCAGGGTGGACATCCAGGAGTAACAATCTGATGAAGCAGCATGGCCCGAGAAGAAAGGAAGGGAAGCCAGAAATGGAAAGCCCTACGCAGGCAGCAGCCCGCCAGCTTCCTGTGTGCTGCCTGCACCATGTGGAGCTCAGGCACAGGCTGGAGGGGAAGGGGTGGACAGTGGAGCTTGGGGGGATAGGAGGCAGGTCGGCCCAACATGTCTGTGCAGTCAGGGCCGTCCAGGATCCAAACGGGGCATCCACCACAGGAGAGGGCCTTGCCTCACTCCACAGTGCCATAGTGTCTCTTTCCTGCGGGGGAAGGGCAGAAGACAGAGTGACAATCTCTCCTTTTCTTCTTTAAATGTTTGAGAATATGACCTACACTTTCCTGTGCGCCTCCCTTTCCAGACAAGAACCTGTTTTCAGGTTGGTTTTTTATTACTAGACACCTGAGTACCCCCGGAACAGCTTCTCTCCCAGGCGACCTGGACAAATATGTTAATCACACAGGAAGCTCACCTGTGGACCTAGCGTAAGGCCTTGACATTTTTTAAAAAATATGCAAGAAACAAGGAATTTTGAAAAGGGCAAAAGAGATTTGTTATATTTTAATATTTCTATTTCACAAAAACTAGTGAAACATGTCTAAAGTTTCTTAAAGGTCACCATCTGTCCAATGATTAGAGAAGTCCTCCCCTTACTTGATTAAACGGACAGGGGTGACATAGAAGAGGTTTTCTAATTTTATAGAAACTGACTGTGTGGCATTCATCGAGGTCACTTTTGCCAAGCAATTTGCTTAGTTTTCAAACTTGGGCATGTCAGGATTAAATAAGCACTGAGCTGGGGCTGGGCCTCTGCAGGGTGTGTGCAGGGAGAGGGGGTGCCCTGCTGGGTTTTGGAGTTTATTGGTGGTTGGCTGGGGAGGGTCAGAGGGCACAGGCGGAGGACAGATCAGACAGGGACAAAGGCACAGAGGTGAGATGAGGGCTGTGTGTGGTCTCTTTCCCTGGCTTCGCCCTCCTGGCCAGATTGCCAGGCATACATAGAGATGTCTGGGGGTAGAACCCAGTAGGGATCACCGGTGACAGAGGGTGTCTTGTTTAATCAACATAACCTTTTAAAAACATGAGCTCCCTGGGGTGATGATTTTTTTAAAGCCAGAAAACATGCCAGGAGTCCCTGGCTGGAGCTCAGCATGTGAGAAGGCAAGAGATGGTGAAATGGGAGTGGGACTGTAGGCTTGGTGGGGGTCAACCAGGACACGGAAGAGCACAGCAATGGGAGTTTGTGGGAGTCTGAGGACCCTGCAGACCCACCGGTGCAGATGGAAAGCCCCGAAGCCCACTTTTTCCAGAGTCCCCAGCCAATGAGAGCAGATGCTGATTCTTCTGGGGCCCCCAGGGTGGGCTGAGGTACCCCAGCAGCCTTCCTTGGGCAGTCCGGGCCCACAGCCTCCTGCCTTTGCAGGTGGGAGGGAGGTGGCAGGGACTCTCTGAGTGTCCCAGCATGGAGCCTGGTTGTACATGTGCCAGTGTGACCCTGGGGGAAACTCCAAAACACTCAGGCTCTGGGAATCCACTTTCTCGTCACTACACCTGGGGTTCAGCACCTCAGAGACCCCAAGCAACAGATTAGCCCCCAAATCTGGCTCAAAGGGTAGAGAATCGGCACCGGTGGGGGCAGGTCTGCTCTGCTTCCCGCCCTTTCCTGACAGCCTCACAGGACCCAGCCCAATATTGGCCACCCTGAGGTCCCACGTCCCTCTTGGAGAGGGAGCCTAGCTTCCCTGGAGTATTCCTAGACAAGGAGCTTGCAATTTCCCAGGAGAGTAGCCCCTTGTGTCAAAATCATTTCCCTCCTGAATCATCCCAGGAGCCTCCAGAGGGCCTCTAACCCCTCCACCCCATCTCCTACAGCACAGAGGACTGTCTCCAAAAAGAGCACATTCTTGTCTCTCTCAGTAAGCCTTGGGCATCACACAGGTCTCCAAGTGGCCTGGCTGGCCTGAGGGTCACCTTCTGTTCCTTGGACCCACCTGCTCTCTTTGGCCTCCAGGCTTTGCACCTGCTGCCCACTGTCCACACCTGTAACGTGTTTGCCCTCCCAAGAGTCACCAGGCTCGTCCTGCCCTGAGAGCGCCTCCATGGCTGCCTGCTAACTGAGTCTGGAGTTTCCTTGAACTACCACATCATTTGTTCTCCAAACATTGGCTGGGCTCCTGCACTGTGACAGAACCCAAGCTGAACACAGGGCCCCAAGGACAGAGACCATGGGCCCCTGCTCTCTAGTTACTGGTTCCCAGTGGGTGAGTTGCTGTGTGGGGGCCATCTGCCTCCCTGGGATCTGTCCCTGTTCCCAGGCTGTGAATTCCTAAGGGCCAGGCCTGTGTCTAGACCTGAGTCTGTCCCAGCACTCCCAATAGAGAGGGCCTGGAATACCAGGTTTTCTGGATGGGTGGATGGATGGGGAGAATTGTAGAACATTCTTCCTCACAGTACCCTAAACTCTGCACCTCTAACACTCTAAAAGCTGTAGGCTGTCACCTCCCTTGTCCAGGACACGCTATCAGTGTGGCCTTAGTACGCTGATAGCAACACTTTCCTGAGCTCCTGGTTAGGCCAGAGGATTCTGGACCCCTTGACCCCTCTGCCCCCACACAGACAGGGCTGTGGACTGTGTGTGGTGGGGGACACCTGCTTTGAGGTGCATCTGAGGAACACCCACATTCAAGCTTGGAGCCCCTCTGCAGCCTGCCACCTCATCATTCAGGAGACTCAGTCCTCCTCCCATGAATGTCCCCTGCTTGAGGGGGCAGCAGGCTGGGGCTAGGGCCATTATCAGCTGTGTAGCCTCAGGCTAGTCACCATGTGTCTCTGACCCTCGGCCTATCTCTGGAAAACGGGGAGATAACCTCAGGGCAGGAGGGGCCATGGGTGTGCCACAACAGCTGTCTGCTGGCCCCTCTGCCCTCCCTACCCATCCCCTCTCCAGTCCCCCTCCTGTGTTTAGCTCACATATATCCAAGTCCCTTCTGAGCAACACTGACCCACATTTCTGCAGGGCATCTGGAACCGACCCTCACCTGGCCCAGTGCACACATGCAAGGTGCCCACCTGGGTCCTGGGGATCTCTCAGCAGGGAGGGGCTCAGTTATGACTGGTATTGGTGATCCCTTTCTCTGACATTTGCCTGACTTGACATCCTCCCACTCTAAACAGGAAGGGAGTGAGGGAGGGGAGGAAGGAGGGCTCTGGGACACACAGGCTCACTCTCAGCCATTTTTCATAAGAGGCTTTTCTTCTTTACTCAAGCCAGAAGTGTGTCCTAAAGAATTCCTTTGAGCAGAGGGAAATGCCAGCAAGGCTGACAGGAGATCGAATACCTGAGGCAGAGCTCTGCAGGCAGGGGAACAGCATGTGCAAAGGGCCTGAGGTGTGCAAAGGGCCTGAGGTGTGCTCAGGGAAAGGAGACCAGAGTGCCTGGTAGGGCAGAGGCAGCTCCTCCTATGGGGCCCTGAGGCCATGGGAGGATTTGGACTTGATTTTAAAGGGCCAAGGGTGGAGGGGGCATTGGACATTTCCGGTGGCATTGAAGGGCATGCAGGTGATCAGACCTGCCAGACCAGACAGCAGGGCTGAGGGCTTGGCTGGAGGCACCCGCCCAGCTCTGTTGAGGTTTGATGTGTCGAATGGGGCCTCTGCTTCATGTCCTCTCCAGTGCCTTGGGCTGGCTCCTGGAAAATCCAACATTCAAACAAAGACAGCCTCAAAATGGAGGGGCAGAGAGAGGATGCCATCTGATAGCTGTCTTTACGGTTTCCCCATTAGCATTCCCAGCTATCCCAGAGCCATCTCCCTGGAGCCTGGGACCTTTCCTGGCTTGCCCTGTAGGAAAGTGCAGCCTGGTCGGATGTGCATCTGGGGAAGCAGCCAGCTGAGCCCATTTATTTATTCTTGCCTCACCTGGCACCAAATGTGTCCCTGGCTCGGAAGCTCTGTAGCCCCTGCCCTCCCCGAGCTCAGGAGCTGTCTCAGGTGGACATGCCCATAGTCCTCACTGCCTACCAGAAGGCTCCGTCAGGCCCTTTCTGCAAAGATCTTCTGAGACTGAGTGATTGGCCCTGGGGAGAGGCTGGCAGGAGAGGAAACCAGGTGGCTCTCATCCATCTCCTTCTGGGCTTTCCTGTGTCCCTGCTGCAAGACAACAGGCCTGGGCTCTGATTAGACGAGGGTAGGAGGGTGAAGGGGGCCGTGTCCAGGGACGGGAGGGGCAGGGTGAGGGTGATGTGGAGACAGCATTGCCTCTTGCTAGGAGTACTGGAAACATGTGCTCACCGCCTGCACATGCATGTTCATGGTGTGACGTAGGAGCCACACCGGCTCTGCCCCTTACCAGCTGTGAGGCTTTGGCACAGCATCACCACTCCCACCTCAGCTTCCTCATCTGTAAAGTGGGGCCACACCCAGGGTGTCTGCAAACTAGTGACATCTCCCACAGTATCTGCTCTTATGAGCCCTATCCAGGCTGGTCAGCCTTTCTAGCCTTATGACTTCGTGGTCATTCAATCATTCATTCACTTATTCATTCCATACAGACTCCTGGGCTAAGCTAAGCTATGCTGGGCACAGAGAGGATGCTGCCCAGCTACTGCCTTGAGTAGCTTCCTGGCTGGAGGGGACAATGACAGATTAGGTCGGATATATTGGGGCAGCCGGCAGAAGCAGCTCCCTGCCCAGGCTGGCATCAAGGAGGGCTTCCTGGAGGAGATGATACTCAGGCTGAGTCTCCATGTCACATTGAAGTTTGCTCTTACTATGATGCTTATCTTAAATGTTCTCTAAATTCCATTGTTTCTTTCTTGCCCTCGCGATGCTAGCATGTCTGCTTGAGTTTTCACCCTCCCATCAGTGATCTAGAAATCATCCTCTGTCCTTGTTGTGCCCTGTTGTAGAGCCCATGTAGGGTGGAAAAGCTCAGGGATGGCCTGGGGGGCATGGGGACCCTCAGACAGCCCTAGCCTCAGGACATGGCCTCTATGTTGATGACTCTGCTCCCCAGGAGTGACCTTCACCGAGACAGGCCTCCAGGCTGCTGCCCTCAGAGTGCCGCCCACTTTTTCCTGCAGGTGTTCGAGGAGGAGCATCACATCCTTTACCTGGACCATGGCGGTGTGATCGTGGCCATTAAAGACACTTCCATCCCCTTGAAGATCCTCAAGTAACGTCATGGGGGGGCGTGGCAGGGTTCAGGGGTCATTTGCATGCGTGTGTGTGTGTCATTTTTGTGTCTGGAAGTCCTCTCAGAATATTGCCCAGAGTGGCCTCTCCATGGGGACACAGGACAACCCTAGCAACAGGGATAGCAACATGCCTCACAGACCCTCCTGAGGGGTCCTACAGGTGGACTTTGTCCTGCCCGCAGGAGATAAGCTAATGGGATGGTCCAGTAAGACAGAGGGAGGCTTGGGGCTATGGGCTAAGAGGAGGTGGGAAGCAGTGGGGACTCTCCAGAGGAGGGACTTTTAAGCATCAATAGGAATTAGTTACATGGAGGACCTTGGGCCAGGTCACCCAGAAGCCAGCAGCCTGTGCCTGGCTAAAAGTGGGGTTGACAATGGCACTAGATGTCTGAAAGCCCTTATGGGGAACTGAGGGTAAGTATGAACTTGGGACTGGAAGGCAGAGCTGGAGCAGCTGCCAGGAAGCCAGAATCACTTTAGTCTGAAAAAGAGCAATACTGGTCCCATCATTGGCCTGGCACAGACTGGACTCAGGGCTTGTGTGGGCCCATCCAGGGAATACAAAGTGTCTCTGAGATACTGAGATGACATACTCAGTTATGCCTGAGTATGCCTCAGCAAGAGGCCTGGTGTTGCTAAGCAGGTGTGGATATCTCCTAGCACTGGCGAGGTGGCTGCTGCAGCCCCTGACTGAGAAGGCGAGGTTGGGGGTCTGGCTGTAACCCAGATGCTGGGCTGGTGCAGGAGACAGAGGGAGGGCAGTGGAAGACGCTGTACCCAGTGGGCAGAGAGGACCTGACACAGGAGCACTCACACCCACCCTGGGCACCTCCTCTCACAGGTTCAGCCTGGACGAGGGCCTCACATGGAGCACCCACAACTTCACCAGCACTTCGGTGTTTGTGGATGGGCTGCTGAGCGAGCCAGGGGATGAGACTCTGGTCATGACGTAAGTGCTGGGGGCTGGGGCGGGTGGCAGGTCAGAGCACAGCCCAGGAAGGCACGGCTGGGGCTCCCACAGGCTTTTGCTGCTGCCGAGTAGATGCAGACACAGGCCCCACTTCTGTCTTCACACACGCGCCCACTCAGGGGAGGCGGGCTCTTACCGCCCACTGGGTCCTCACATCCCAGCCACTGGGGAGGTGGACACTGTGTTCTCATTCAGGGATCTCCACCACCTGCCAAGGCTCACAGCCACTCTCAACTGCGATCATGACTCTGTTGCCCCTCTCTGGTTGATCAGTCTTATTAGTATTATTATCTACTGGCACTTTTCTTAGCCACATGCACAGAAGAGGGCCTGAGACCTAGGCAGGCTAGCACAGCACAGAACTGGCTGTGACCTGCCTGGCACCCTGGCCTGGGGTCTGAGGCTACAGCACTGGTCCAGCTTCTATCCCCAGCCTGTCCATGTGTGTCCAGCCCCACCATGGGTCAAATGCCACAGGAGGCACCAGGAGAATGAAGGGGCTTTGGAAATCCCTGCTGCTCAGAGCCACCCTGGCCCGTCATGGGCGATGACACCTACCCATGAGGTTTGCCCACAGCCCTGTGGCCACACTGGGAGAAAGAAGGTGCTCTCCAAGAATCACACCTGGCTGGGCGACTTCCTCCTGAATGGTCAAAGGCAGAGCTGACCACAGGCTGGAAAGGCCTGAGCCTCTGCATTTGGGACAGTTAATGATGCTGCCATAGCAGTCCCACGATGTGCAGCTTGCAGGGTTCCTGAGTGCCCTGCCTCTATCAGCAACACCTGTGGCAGTTTGAATGGAGCCCACCAGATTCATGTCTGCCTGGAACCTACAGGTGGGACCTCTTCTGGAAGCAGGGCCTTTGCAGAGGTCATGGATTTAAGATGAGGTCTGGGGAGCAGGGTAGGCCCTAACCAAGGGATGGTGTCTTTCTAAGGAGAGGAGACACAGTGACACAGACGTGGGGGGATGACTGTGTGAAGACAGAGCCGAGGAGCACCTGGGCTGGAAGAGGCAGGGAGGCTCCCCAGAGCCCCAGAGGGAGCAGCACGGCCCTGGACCCTCAGTGTAGGGCTTGCAGCCTGCAGGAGACACGCACGCCGTGTCCTAACCCTCCAGTGACGGTCGTCTGTCTCAGCAGCCCTAGGAAACTCCAGCACCAGCCCTGACTCTTCCCTCCACTTCTGCTCAACTCAGGGCCGGGTGAGGAGGGTGAACCTGGATGCCTGGACTTCAGACAGCTTGTTCTCTGCTCTATCCCTCCTGGAACAACAGGCCCCGCCCCACCTGCTCTCTGCCAGTGTGTCCCCTTGTTCATGGAAGAGCCCAGATGAACATGACCCCTGAAATCCCCTCAGTGCTGGGACTGGGGCCAGGCTTGGGAGCTCAGCTTTGGAATACCCGCCACCATAGACTCTGCCCCTTTCACAGTTGTTCCCGTCCTCCCCTCAGCCAGCTCTTCTGTTTGTCAACTGAGAAACCACACCTCCAAGAAGGGGAGCCCTGGCCAAGGTCACAGGACTGGGGTGTGGCTGAGTCCAGCTCTGACGGGCACCCCCGAGGCTGGCTCTGTGGAGTCCAGGCAGAGCAAAGATGTGGGCCCTTTCAAGGGTGTGCCCTGCCCTGCCTGTTGTCCCAGGTGCATGTGTTAGGTGCCCAGCATGTGCCAGGTGCTGTCTGGGATGCTGGGAGCACGTGGGCACAGGGCACAGCCCTGGCTGTGGGGACTTGGCCTCACTCTTGGAGAACCAGCCTGTCCCCAGCTCCTGGCCAGGAGTCTGGGCCTGGATGTTGGGCTTGGCAGCAAGAGCCCTCTAGGGACATCAGGAGAGCAGTTCCAGCCGAGCCAGCATGAGCAGCAGGGGGCTCAAAGTCCAGTAGGACAGAAGGACGTGGGATCGCTGAGTGTGGACTGCCCTCAGGATGCTCAAGACAACTGAATTTCTACTGAATTTCTCAGACCCATCCCCAGAAAGGCATTCCTGCCAGCAGCACTGGCGCTCCCCACCACACCTGCCATGGGCCTTATCCCCGTCTGGTGGGCTCTCAGGCACCACAAGAGGCTGGTGCCTATGCCGTGCCTGGGGCCTTCTCTGCTCACTTCTCCTGTGTGAGAAGTGGCATGAGATGGGTGCTGGCTCCGCATGGTTTGAACAGACATGGGAGATGTGCAAGTGAGGACTGGCCCAGGGCAGAGGGTGGACATCGGCGTAGACTTCACACTCAGGAGTGGCCAAGCGGCATCCTGGCTGGTGAGTGATGGGGCTGGGTAACCCCCACAGAACCAGCCACCCTGAGAACAAGGCTGAGGAGGAGTCCAGTCTGCATCTATACAATGTGGAAATTAGCAGGTATGAAGAGTTACGGGAGGCCTCCAGGAAGAGCAGAGTGTCAGTGGTCTGGAAATGATATATCCTCTCTCTTTCCTGAAGCTTCAGCCTCCTTGTCTGTCACACAGAGACTGTAAACCCCACTGCCAGGTCACCAGGATGAGCCCAGGACACTTGCTCCCCTATGATGCCCCTGCGCGTCCTGCTTCCTGGGTGACCAGCAGGAGCAGCCCAGTTAGACTCCCGCCTAGAAGAGGGGTCACCTCCACCTGCTGCATGGGGCTGCAGGCGGATGCTGAGCCTAGCTCTGCTTCCCTCCGGGAAACCTGGGCAGAGGGTACATTATTCTCAAGAAGTCGAGGGTCCCTCACTGCTCTAACCATGTGTCCCGCTCACCCTGGAGGTATAGGTCGGTCCCACCTGCCTCCAGACGGGTAACCATGTGTTGTGCTCTCATTGGTGCCCAATGGGGCAGCGTGCCCCTACCATCCTCCAGTCCAAAGACTGACTGTCCCTAGCTGGGCACTTCCCTCCCCCCGTCCTTCCCCCCCAGGCTGTCTGTGTCTTTGTGTGAGGAGGGAAGTGACCCATTGTGATTAGAGCCAGGATGAGGCTTTGCTGGTCACCTCCTGCGTGTTGTGGGGCTGTCTTTCTGTATCATCTCATCTTGTTCTCACAAGAAATTTCTACGGAATGACTTGCGTCCCTATTTCTGGGGGTGCTAAGGTCTCTCCAAGATCTTTGATCTGAGGGAGGGGTGGGAAGGGGCCCAGCCAGGGATCTGGGGCAGGGACAGGAATCCTGTCTTATAAAAGCCAAGTGGGGAAATAATCCCCCTTCTTGGTCTCCAAGTGCCCTGGGCTATGCAGTTTCCCAGACGCTCAACCCTGCTCTGCTCTGGCCCTGGGTGTGTTAAATCATTCCTGACTTTAGGCGGTCACTCTCCCCTTCCAGCTGCTGGGGGCTGTGGTCTGGGGCAGGAGCAGACGGCCCCTCCTTTGGGGGAAGCTGCTGGAAGCTGTGCTGGGTGTTTTTCCAGAGTGGTGTTGAGGGAAGAAGTGGTCCGGCCTCAGTGGCCCGGCTGTGTGACATTTGGAGTGCAGTGGGTGGGCTCCACCTAGAGTAGCTAAGCTGTTTTCTGAATCTAGAGCCAAAGAGTGGAGGGACAGTGACCACTGCCCGTGAAGGTGGCCCCAGCCCTTCTGCCCCGTCTAGATGGGAGCCTTCTACCCCAGAGCAGTGAACAGGAGCATCTTGGCAGGACATCAGCCTTCATCCCGACTGTCACCAGGCAGAACTGTCTTTGGTCCAATGATAGATAGCCCAGCTTTCATCAGGCCCCACAGACAAGCGATTTTACCCCCAGAAGGATAATGGCAGAATTCACAGCCAGGTGCTCCAACCTTTTAAGTTTTTTTGAAAAGCATCAGAACAGTTCCTGGAGTATTGCATCTTCAGTCTTCAGAGTTCAGTTGACCTAGAAAGAATTCAGATGTCAAAAGGGGGAAGGGGGGACAGGCGACACCTTTGCAGGCCTGTGCAGGAGCTGCCCCCGCCTCCTGCCCCTGCTTCCCTCGGCACCGCTGGCTGTGGCCCATGGCCTATGGCCTCCCTGCCTCCCCCAGTGGCTCAGTCATGGGGTGGAGGCCCAGGAACTCACCCTGCCCCACACAGGAGTGGCTGTTTAAGAGCAGCAGATTCCTGGCCCAGCCCCCACAGCTCAGCCCATTTTTTCCTTATTAACTGCAAAGTAATAGATAGACTCCCTCTGAAGCCTTCTTCCCTAAAGAAGACTGAGAATTAACTAGATGACAGAGGTTTCTCACAGCCCCAGCCCAGGGTGTAGGTTCTGTACGAGGCAGGACTTTGGAGACATGGAAGAGGTTAACTAGTGAACCAGGCCAGCGCCCTTCTCTGCCCAAGCTGGGGCCACTCCGTAGCCAGCAGGCAGTGCCCAACAGGGAAGGCTGTGCATGCGGGCACCCATCTGAATGGCAGGCGCTTTGGGGCCAGGGCCACCCCCAGGCCCACAGATTCCCCTGGTGGAAATGGTGCCTGCAAGGGCAGCTGGATAAGGCAGAGTAGAGGCCAGGTCACAGGGACATCTCCCTGTCCTTGGTGTGCTGTGGTCACTAGCTGCTGGGAGCATTCCCAGTCTGAGGTTAACACCCCCTTCCTTGCTGCTCTGACAGAGAGACCACATAGGCCTCTGACTCCCAAAGGGAGGAGAAAAGCCACCCGGACTGGCAACTCTGAAGCAAGGGTAGCTGGGATGGACTGAGGGCCAGCAATGACAGGGCACGAATGTGAGCATGGGGACGTGCGGTGGATGTGGCCCAGCTGCACCTGCCCAGAGCCCACCTACGTCAGGACAGGGCAGTGGGGGCCACAGTGGGAGGCCCAGCCCCACCCTTCAGAGGCTTGGGGTTTGATTTATGAAATAAGAATAATCCTTTCTACCTTGTGAGATGGTTCTGGGGAGTGGAATGATGTGCATGTGTGTGTATACATGTGTCTGTGCGTGTGTGAAGCTCCCTGCCCAGAACATCACTAGTCCAACCTCAATCTTGAAAGGCTAATCTTACTGTCCCTGTATTAAAGCCAAGGAAACTGAGGTACAGACGGAGATATAGAGGGTGTTGGTGGTATAGCGGTTAGCATAGCTGCCTTCCAGAGGGAGATAGGCTTGCCCAAGGTCACAGATAAAGTAAGCAGGGTTCCAAGGCCTCTCTGACCCAGGGGTGGCTTATGGAACCAAACCTCAGACATTCCGGTGCAGCCGTCACATCCCCAAGAGTAAATTTCAAGATCTTTCTCAACTCCACCCCAGAATAGGAGTTGAGGGCACTCAGATCATGATTGGCCACCCCAAGGATCCAGCCCCTGTTGGAGGTGCTCAGACAGAGACCAAGACCAGAGTAGATATATCACCTCCCCCAAGCAGATGCTTGACCTCTGATAATATGGCTGGAGCCCTGCAAGCTGGACTGGAGAACAACCAGGGAAGATCAGGTTGAGCCCCTCTTTGGGGCAGAGGGGCCCAAGCACAAGGTTCAGGGGATTAAGTGGAATCCCTCAGATGGTTGCCCTCACTGAAGGGGAAAGATCTGGGTATACTCAGCAAATGACTGCTGACCGCCAAGGAGGGGCGAAGAAACAGCATGAACTGTGTGAGCTTCTACAACTTACTCAACCTTGCCCTGTCTGTAGCATGGGGTGGACTCGCCCCACAGGGTCATGGGTAGCTTGCTTCCTGCATGCCGCTGGGCTCTCCAGATGGATGCCTCCCTGGTCTCCCTCCACTGTTTCCCCCACCCACCACGGCTGGGAGCAACAGGTTGAGATATGGCACCCTCACTTGTGTACTCCAAGCTGAGCCAGATGACTCCTTGTCCCTTTGGAAGTCCAGTTCTGTTTGGGAGTGAGTGCCCAGGGGCCCAACAATAGGAAGCTGGGTTTCTGTGGCACAAAACCCACACATGGTCAGGCTGAAGTGCACCAGGCTCAGCCTGACCACAAATCATTCTCAAAACATAATGCAAGGATCAGCATGTGGAGTGGGGAAGGGTCCCTGGTGGTGGCTAGGAGGCCAGGGCTCCCAACCTGGCTATTGGGCCTGTTCCCCATCCCTCAAGGAGCAGGCAAATGGGATCAGATGGATGAGCCACACCACTGTAATTGACAAGCCAGAGATCACTACCACCAAGGCCTGCCAGCGCTAAAGGGAGCCAGGTTCAGTGCCCAGCAACATCCTTCCAGCAAGGACAGGCAGCGTGTCCCTGTGCCCATGGCGAGTTTGGAGGGAAAGTGGCTTACACAGCTGGCTGGGCCAAACCAAGGTGGCTTTCTCTCTCCTTCTCCATTCACCCCTCCACAGAGTCTTTGGGCACATCAGCTTCCGCTCGGACTGGGAGCTTGTCAAGGTGGATTTCCGGCCCGCATTCTCCAGGCAGTGCAGTGAGGAAGACTACAGCTCCTGGGACCTCACCAACCTCCAGGTGGGAGCCAGGAGGTGGCAGGGACAAGGCAGGCAGGGCACAAGTGTGGGCCCACTTCTGCCTGCTACATTTTCCCCTGCCAGGCCAGGGTAATCTCTCCTCCTCCAAAAAGTCCTCATAGAATCGCCCCCACCTTCTGATGAGGACTGAATAAGGCTCCTAAAGACCTCTCTTCAGCTCGAGCCGGGTTGTGATTAGGGGTGGGGGCTGTAAAAGAAAGAGTGGCTCAATGGCACTTGTTAAAGCACAGTATGGGTATAGGGACCACTGCAGTGGGGGAAAGATTGGGCTCAACTCAATCTCAAGAGAGAATTGCTAGCTAAGGAGCAGGGTGGGGTCGGGATGGGAAGTCCCTGCAAGGAAGCATCTGAGGTGAGGGGGATTAGGGAAAAGCTGAACTCACGGGATCCTTGGCACAGGTAAGCCAGGCTGTCCGGATAGCACCTGGGGGTCGGGATGGACTGAGGACCCCAGTCAGATATGGAGATCAGGTGCTCACCAAACCGGCTGGGTGGGGCTCGTAACTAAAACTGAATTTTACAAGCAAGTGCACAGACGGGCCTGGAAGATTCAGGAGTCTGGCTCAAGCTCAGCCACACCAGGCATGGCACCTGTTACCACCAGGGCAACTGTTGCAGGGACAGGGGTGGAACCTGTTCTGATTCTCCCCTGAGGACCTACTGTGTGCCCATGAGCTTGTCTCCATCCCTTGCACAGGGGCTGTGCCCTCAGGGCCTGAGGAGGGCGCATTGGGGCACTTAACCGGGTCTTCATTCCCAGCTACTGTGTGACCCCTTGGGGCCCAGCCAGAGCTGTACACAGAAGGTTTGTGAGTTGGGATAGGAAGGAGACCTCAGCTTGACCTCAAATATGCCACTTCCCCTTCTGGGCCTCAGTTTCCCCATCTACCCCAACTGCAGCTTGAGGCATTTTCTGGATAAGTAAATCAGCAGTACAAGCCAACGTAGAGAGAGCAGTCAACCCTTCTCATGCCAAGACCTCATTCTGACGTTCCTGCTGCAGGGTGACCACTGCATCATGGGCCAGCAGAGAAGCTTCCGGAAAAGAAAGCCCATATCCTGGTGCATCAAGGGGAAGAGCTTCACATCAGCGCTCACGTCCCGCGTGTGTGAGTGCCGGGACTCTGACTTCCTCTGGTGAGCGCTCAGCTCCTCGCCACAAGGCCTCATGGGGCTACTTAAACCTCCCTACAACATGGCAGCTGCTTCCCCAGGGCAAGGGAGGACGCAGTTCCTATCAACTTGGGCTCGGAGCCACCCACCATCACTTCCACTTTATCCTTCTAGAACCAAGTTGCTAAGTCCTCAAGTTCACAAGCATTTGACATATTTTTAAAACTGCCACTGCCACAGTGGCCTGCTCAGAGGGGGAGGAGAATGTGAGGACAGCCCCGGGCATGCTGGGGGCAAGGTGTGCCCAGCCCAGCCCTTCTGCAGCTGGGGGCTCTACTGCCATTCCTAATCTGTCCCCTGCTTTCCTCAAAAGCCACCTGTGGCTGCCCGGTGCCCACAGGACAATGAGGCTCCCAAGGCCACTGGCCCACCTACCTTGCCTCCCTAACCCACCCCTCTGTCCTGCTCTGACATTCTGCCACCTCGGCCTGTTTCTCCCTGCACCAGCACTGACCAGGCCAGTCTCTGCCCACAGCTCCTCTCCCTCCCTTCCCCTGCCTCTCTCTGCTCATCCTTTGAGATTTTTCTGAGCTCCTCCTGGAAGCCCTAGAGGTTCCTCCGAGGTCCCAGCATCCCTTTGTCCCTTTGGAACGTGGCTGTCAGTTTTCAGGCCTGTCTCCCCGTCTGAAACAGGGTGTTGAGTTTTCTCTGGGTCCCCCAGACAGGTACATGGCAGGCCCTTGGTGTGCGGTTTCCTTCGCAGCTCCCACCCCCCGACTTCACTCCCATGCTGGCTGGCTCTGCTCCTCACCTAACCACAGTCCTCTCCTCCTGCCAGTGACTACGGATTTGAGCGCTCCCCTTCCTCAGAGTCCGAAGCCAACAAGTGCTCTGCTAACTTCTGGTTTAACCCATTGTCCCCACCTGACGACTGTGCCTTGGGCCAGACCTACACCAGCAGTCTGGGGTGAGTGTGGGGTGGGGCCTCTCCTTGCCCAAATCTAGGGCAGAGCTGCAGTGGGCCCCAAACTGCACTTTTGGCTGCCGCCTGCTGCTCCTGAGGGGAGTCAGGGAAAAACAAGTCAGACTGAGTGTGTCTTGTGCTCAAGACACAAAATCTGGCCACAGGCCTCATGTGTCCTACTATAGGCCCCAATGAACAAACTTGGCTCTCACAGCAGAGAAGCCCACAGGGCTCTGCCATCTGTGCCCATGTGAGCCAGCATCAGGGGAGAAGTGGCTTGAATTGGCTCTGAAAAAGTCTAAGGTGTCCCATGACCCAAACCTGCAGCAGAGCTAAGCCCACCTGGAGAAGCATACACTCCCCTCCCCTGAGCCACTGCAGTGCCAGGACCCTGCCCCATGTGCCAGCACTCAGTGAGCTGGGCCCGTAGTTGGGTGCTGGAAGTGCTTATGCTCCCTGTAGGTCTCACCTTAAATGGCGTTTCCTTCAGGAAACCCTCCCTGAGTGCCCACCCTGACCCCCAAGCTTACTCTGTCATAGCATAAAACCTAGTTAGTGCCGTCACTCACCTAACCGTCCTCCCTGCTGGACTGTAAGCACCGTGACCCATGGTAGGTGTTTCTTCTGTCTGAGGGGTGATGAATACAAGCCATGCCCTAGGGGACAGTGCTCACAGGCGTGAACAATCACAACACTTCCTCCACCGTGTGTTGGGGTGAGACAGATAGTGTTATGATCCACTATGTCCTTCCAAGAGACACAATCCACAGAGTCCTTTCTCATCACCGTGCAGGTTTCAACTTGCTGGGCTTAATGGTGCTGTCCATGCAGATTTTACATTTCTTGGTTTCTGTGTATCTCAAAATTTTCATAATGACCCATGGTATAAAAATGTTAGATATTTAAGGACCATGAACCTCAGCTTCAGGAGGTCCCAAACATGCTCCATCTGCATGTCCCAATTTCCCCATTTCTCTGTGCAGAAGTTTTCAGGGAAGAAGGGAAAAGCCCATGAGCTTATTCAAAAATCCCCATTACTTTTCCTGGGAACCTGAAGAAACAGGAATCAGGCCCCCAAATTGTAGGCTTTGACCTCAGCAGTATATATCCTGCCATCTATCCACCCATCCATCCATCCATCCAGTCATCCATCTATCACCCAGCTATCTATCTATTTATCCATTCAGCCAACTTTTCATCCACCCATTGTTCATCATCCATTCATTTATCCATTTATCCATCCACTGATCCATCCATTATTCATTCATCCATATACCCATCTATCCATTCATCCACCTTCAACCTGTCTATTATCCATCCATCCATCTTCAATCCATCTATCCACCATCCACTCATCTGTGTATCTACCATCATCCATCTATCCATCCATTTATCTATCCATCCATCTCTCCATCCATCCATCCATTCATCTATGTATCCATCTATCCATCCATCCACTCATCCATCCATATATTATTCATCTATCCATCCCCTGCCATCTATCTGTTATTCATCTATCCACCCATCCATCCACCCATCCATCCATCTATTTATCTATGTATCTGTCCACACATGTATCCATCCATCCATCCATCCATTCATCTGTGTATCTATTTATCCATCTATCTTTCCATTCATTCATTTGTCAAGCAGGTGCAGTGGCCTCTCCTGCATACCCTCCAGAGCTTGGCAAGCAGGGACTCATGTCTGAGGTGTTAGAGCCAGAACCTATATCAAGGCCAGTGGAGTTCATTTCATATCATCTGCACAGGTTATGTGCTGGGAGTGGGCAGCCCTTAGAGAAGTGTATTTTCTTTCAAACTCCCCAGGTATCGGAAGGCAGTGTCCAACGTGTGCAAGGGTGGTGTGGACATGCAGCAGAACTCAGTTCAGCTCCAGTGCCCCCTCACGCCACCCCGGGGCCTGCAGATCAGCATCCACGGTGATGCAGTGGCCGTGCGACCTGCAGAGGATGTCCTGTTCATTGTGCGGCAAGAGCAGGCGAGTGGGCACTGTCTGCAGGGTGGGCAGAGAGGATGGGCATGGAGGGCTTTTCCCTCTACCTACAAGCAGCTTGGGGTGTCTCTGTGGGGAGCAGTCTGCTCCAGACAGCAGGAGGTGAGGGTGGGACAGAAATCTGCTTCCTGGGATCAGAACATGTAATAGTAAGGAAGATGCCGCAGAAAGCAAACTCTGACGTAGGGGAGAATGTCAGCGTGCGCCAAGCAGAGTCAGAAGTCCATGTGGCTTCACGCGTTGTGTGCTGTGTGTGTTTGCTGGGCTGTGGTGTAAGATTTACTCATTCTGGTGGGCGGCAATAGGATTTTTAAAAACCTCTAATTATATTGATTTAGTTAATTTGGAATCGTAAGAAAAGCAGACGTTAAAAACACCTATTACTTGTAATTACACAACCAAAGATAAATCCCGTGTGTGTGTCTAGAGATATAAATACATGTATACACACACATAAATATAGATACACATTTCCTCCCAGGCTCCCAGTCTTTCTTTTTATCTTTAGAACAAGTGTGACATTTCTCTTGATTTTAAAAATAATATATGTTCATTGTAGAACATTTTGAAAACACACAAAAAATATCAGGAATATAAATATCACTGAAAATCTTGGTCCTCCATGGTAACAACTATTTATATTTTAAATTTCCTTCTAGTCTTTTTAAATTAATTTGTGGCATGCTTATTTCTCTGATTATAGAATTAGCTAGTTCCTATTGTAGAAAATGCAGAAACAAAAACTAGAAAAACTTACAACATGCAAAAAATTCAAAACTGCAGAAAGGTACAAACGGGGAGTCCAGTGTCCCTGTTTCCAAATCCCTTAGAGCTCAGGCTGGGACTCAGCTCCCTCCTGGCACACAGCTGTGCTGAGCATTCAGATCTTTGGGTAACAAATATGGGGAAGGTAGCAAGTGTGGCTTCATAACTATGTACGTTTTATTTAAATGTCCTTAAAAATGTGGTGCTGGCCAGGCATGGTGGCTCATGCCTATAATCCCAGCATTCTAGGAGGCCATGGCAAGAGGATCCCTTGAGCCCAGGAGTTCTAGACCCACCTGGGCATCATGGTAAACCTCTATCTCTACCCAAAAAAAAAAAAGAAAAGAAAAGAAAAATTAACCAGGTATGATGGCACATACTTGTAGTCCCAGCTACTCAGGAGGCTGAGGGCAGAGGAAGCTTGAGCCCAGGAGTTGGAGACTGCAGTGAGCTAGATGATGCCTCTGTACTCCAGCTGGGGAGACAGAGCAAGATAGACATTGTCCAAAAAAAAAAAAAAGCATTACAATATTATAAGCAACTATCTAGTTCAAATCAAGATAAATAATAAAAAAATCAAAGATTTTTAACAATATGGCACCAAGGTGGAGTGGGATAAGGATGGCAAAGGTCTTTGGAATTGGGTGGCAGGGAGCCTGGTCTGGTGCAAACAGGGAGACCAAAGCAAAGAGGACACAGAGCTGGGCCTGCCGGGTGCCTCTGTGTAGGGCACTGCACCCTAACTTCTTGCACAACCTCACACAGTGCAGCAAGCCCTTGTCAGCCTGCTCAGTGCTGGGGAAAGCCAGGCTCAGACACATGAAGTCACTCCCCTAAAGGCCAAGCAGGAACAAGTCCCAGACAGAGACTGGGTCTGGGGTCCCTAGACCTGAGCAGCCCTGGGTAGGAGTGCGGCCCGTCTGTTCACAGAAGGGTCTCAGGGTGTCAGAAGGACAGAGCCCCCCGCCCAGCCTGGGGCTACCTGAACTCGCAGAGTTGGCCCCTCTGTACTGACTTTCAGAGAAGATGGCCCTCTGCTGCCCCCTAGAGCCTGGAATCTGAGCAACTTGGTTGCTCCTACAGATTTGTCCTAACAGGAATCCAGGTGAGGCAAGCTGCCAGCTCTGAGGCCCTACCTGCCTAGGGGGCTAGGACCATTGCTGGGGCTGCTCTGCAGGCCTGGGCTGGGGTTTGCAGAGGTAAAAAGACAGACCAAAAATGCTGTTGGCAGAGAAGCAGCCCTTGGCAGGGAGGGCTCCCAGGGCACTCAGTATCTGAAGAGGCTACTGTTTCCTTAGGGAAAGGGTGTGAGGATATGGGATTTGGGGTAGACACACACTCACTGGTGCAAGTCACACAAATTGTTCTGACACACATGTTCACACATGTTCATATTCACACTCTCATACACAGTCGTGCACTCACAGACACATTAGAACACTTACACACACACAGGCTAAGCTAGCTTTGGACATAGCACTGGATTTGGGAGAGAACAAGATTTGCAGATATCTAAGAATTAAAAATAAGATCTGATAGGGAATTCAGAAATGGACCTATATAAATAGGCCTAATTTTTGTATATAGGTGTGCTGAAAGAAGGATGCCATTTTCATATAACAAAAATGAACCTTGACCTAAACCTCACACCTGATTTAAAAAAAAAATCAATTCAAAATGAACCACAGACTCAAATGTAAAGTGTAAAAAAATCATAAAACTCTTAGAAAAACTATAGGGGAAAATATTCAGGCTCTAGGGCTAGGAAAATGATCCTTAGGTTTGACACTAAAAGTACAGTCCATAAAAAAAAAATTTGACATATTTGGGCTTCATTAAAATGAGACACCTTTGCTTTGTGAAACACCCCTGTCAAGAAGGTAAAGGGCAAGCAACAGAGGGGAAGAAAATATTTCACATCCAACAAGGACTAGTAACTAGAATGTATAACGATCTCTCAGAACTCAACGGTAAGGCAACACACCACCCAGCTAGACAATGGGCGTGAGACCTCACAGACATTTCCCCCAAGAGGGTGTGGGGGACAGACGCCCTCCAGGCCCTTTCAGCTCTCAGTGGCATCTTTGTCTGGATCTAGAAATCAATCTGACGCCAGGCAGATGAACAAGAGAAAAGCAGACACATTCCATCAGTTTCCCATGTGCTAGGCCCTTCAGGAGACAGTCCAGTCGGAGGTGACCAAAGTAAGATGCTTCTGTACTTTTCAGACAGAGAACAATATATGTGAAAACAAATGTTGGGACAAGGGAAATCTGACTAGAGGCAGTAACATTTTCTAGGTGGGTCACTAGGAGTTATAGGAGGGTGTGGAGCAGCGGGAGGATAAGGGGCATCCCACTAAGTGTGTTTATCTGGGTCCATTGCAGCTCCCAGTCTCTGGGCAAAGGGCTGTTTGCCCACCCTGACTCAGAGTGGCCACCCCCTCAGTAGAATTGTTAGTGCTTGCTGCATTTAGGAAGACAAGTCAGTTCACCCTTTCTGAAACTACAATTTCTCCATGGTTTTCAACCAGAAATAATCAATATTCTAATCCAGCATCTTTGCAGTGGCCCCTCCTTCACTCCTTCAAGGATGTACAGGTGGCAAATAAGCACATAGAAAGATGTCCTGCATCATTAGCCAGCAGGGGATTGCACATTAAAACCACAGTGAAACATCACTGCACACCTATCAGAAAGGCTAAAATAAAAAATAGTGACAACACTAAATGCTGGTGAGGATGCAGGGAAACTGGCCTACTCACAGATGCTGGTGGAAATGGAAAACAGCACAGCTGGTCTGGAAACTAAACATGGAACTCCCACATGACCCAGCAATTGCATTCGTGGGCATTTGTCCCAGAGAAATGAAGACCAATGTTTACGTAAAAAATGTGTATGAGAGTGTTCATAACAGTTTTATTGGTAAAGGCCAGAAAGCACAAACAACCCAATGTCCTTCAGGGAGCGAATGCTTAAACAAACCCTGGTACACCTGTACCATGGATGTTGCTCAGAGGATGTGCAATAAGCTGGATAATGTCCAAGTGAATTGTTCTGAGTGAAAAAGCCACTTCTGTGACCCCATACTGCCTCATTTTGAGTCCACTCATGGAACATCCTTTAAATGGCAACACTCCAGATTAGTGGTTACCATGGGGTCAGGGGCTGTTGAGGGGAGGTGGGTAAGTACAGACAACAGGAGAGATCTAGCAGAGTTACATTGTTTTGTGTCTTGATTGCATCAATGTGGACATCCTAGTTGTTCTTGTTTTGCAAGACGTTAGCCATGGGGGAAACTCTGCAAAGGGTATGTAGGAGCCGCCTATGTTATTCCTTACAACTTTGCATGAATGTATCCTTATCCACAATTAAACATCTAATTTTTTTCAAAAGCCCTTAGTAATCATGCATATAAGTAGACCTGAATGAAATGTACCACGGTATTGATAACAGTTTGGTTTTCACTTTGTATTTTCTGTCCTTTGTACGAGGAGAATGTGCTAGTTTTGTTCTTGTTTTAACCAAGTAAAATGTTTAAGGAGTTAAATGTGCACAGAGTCCTTACACCAGGTGGTTAGACTGTGGGTTCTGACTCCTCCTGCTGCCCAGGCTCAGCACAGAAGACCCCTCCCTCCATGTTGAGCCCTCCCCTTACTCTGCCCACGGTGAGGCTGCCCTTAAAGAGAGAGGGCAATGGGCAGGGCCTCCTGAGTCCTGGGGTTTGGACAGCATCAGCCTTAGGCTTCTAACAGCAGAATGCGGATAGCACAGCACGGTGTGTCCTGGGCTCTGGGCCTGCCACAGCAAATACCCACAGGCTGGGTGGCTTGAGACAGCACGAGGCTATGAGGAGAACCCACTCTTACCTGGTCCGGGCCTTGGCAGCTCCAGGTATCCTCGGTTTGGAGCAGCAGCATTCCTCCAGGCTTCTCCTTCCTGCTCCTCAAGCTCCACCCCCACCCCATCCCACCCCACCCTGTCAAGACACTGCTCCTGGGATTCAGAGCCTGACCTATTCCAGGATGACCTCTTCTGAACTAACTACAGCCACAAAGTTTCCAAATGAGGTCACATTTTGAGCTTCTCAGTGGACAAGAACTTGGGGAGACACCACGTAACTAGTTATGGCCTATTGTGGAGAAAGTTAAATGAACTTAGTAGGGTAAAAATAGGCTACCAATTTTTGTGACTTGACAGTTGTAAACTAAGAAGTTTGCTAATATGGTTAGTAATCACCCCGCTTCATTCTTACGCACTAGGAAATGATTTCATGGGTGTTTCTTGTTGGGGAGATAAGTAGCAGAGACAGACAAAGGGAGGAAGGGAGAGAAAAGACGGTAATGACAGAAGAACTCTCTCCTGACAGAGAGTCGAAGACCTCATTGTTTGCTTCCCTCAGTTTCCCTTGACTCTGAGGCAGATACGGTTATTGGAAGGATAACACTCATGGCAGGGAAGTGCATACGGTGATAAAAACAGCTGTGTGGGTGATCAAATGCCACAGGGCCGGCCTCTGGTGGGACCTCCCCACAGCACAGACCCCGCCGTGCACGAGCCTCATTCCTGACACCATAGGAACCCCAGTGGCACAGACGAGAGACTGTTTAAGGGTCTCCAAACGTGTGCATCTTCCCAGTCGCGGTGCTGAACCCTCTATAACAGGAGAGGCCTCTTCTCACATCTTGGCCCATCTGGTCCCCTGTGGGTCCCCAAAGCTGAGAGATTTGAGGAAAGGAGGGAGCAGATTAATGTGTAAGGGACTAAGCCACTGCCAGCCCCTGAGTTTAAAGGGCCACTCCTGAGTGGCCATGTGGTGTTTCCCTGCAGGGTGATGTTCTAACCACCAAGTACCAGGTGGACCTTGGGGACGGCTTCAAGGCTATGTATGTGAACCTCACACTGACTGGAGAGCCCATCCGGCACCGCTATGAGAGCCCTGGCATCTACCGTGTGTCTGTCAGGGCAGAGAATATGGCTGGGCATGATGAGGCAGTGCTCTTTGTCCAGGTCAACTGTAAGTCACCACCCTCCTAAAACCCCCTTTGAAGTTTCTCCCTGTGACAGAAAGAACCTGATTCCTAGGGAAGTATGGGGAGTTCTTTGGGGCAGGGAGGTAAGCAGGCTGGACTCAACTTGCTCCACTGATGATCTGTATAATAGGATGATGATGGTGATGTTGGTGATGATGGTGGTGATGGTGATGGTGGTGATGGTGGTGATGGTGATAGTGGTGGCAGTGATGATGGTGATGTGATGATGGTGATGGTGGTGGTGATGGTGGTGATGGTGATAGTGGTGGCGGTGATGATGGTGATGGTGATGATGGTGATGTTGACAGAGATGATGGCAGTTATGGTGCTTATGGTGGTGATTGTGGTGATGATAATGATGGTGATGGTGGTGATGATGATGGTGATATTGGTAATGGTGATGTTGACAGGGATGATGATGATGATGTTGGTGATGGTGGTGGCAGATGTGGTAGCAATGACAGTGATGGTGACAGTAACCAATAAGCAGTCTCTGAAATTCCCTGTGCCCTGATACCTTCTAACATTGGCCTTTGTGGGTTCCCCACAGCCCCCCTGCAGGCCCTCTACCTAGAGGTGGTTCCTGTCATTGGCATCAACCAGGAGGTGAACCTCACAGCTGTGCTGCTGCCCCTGAACCCCAACCTCACTGTCTTCTACTGGTGGATAGGCCATAGTTTGCAGGTACACTGGCTGCTGTTCCCATAGGCCCCATTTGGATGCAAAGTGGGGGTGGGGCACAGCCCTAGGTATTCAGCAGAAGATACCGTGTAGAATGCACTCCCTCCCCTGGAGCCCCACCCTGGGGCCCTCCCGGGGAAGCTGAGAGAGACACACCATGTCGCTCCCTCACTCAGCATCCACCTGGGCATCTGCTTGTGGTCCATCTGTTCCATGGGCACAGGATGAATCAGACCAGACCCCACCTTCCTGGGAAAGAGATGGAAACAATGGGGTTAACCAGAGTTAGGGTGTGACAAATGTCACAGGAGTGGGCAGGTGAGGTGAGTGAGTGCTCCAGGGAAGGGGAGGCCATTTCTGGTGGGGGTATACAAGGAAGCTCATGGAAGAGGAGCTCACTGGGGCTTGCCCAGACCTCAGTAGCCTCACTTAGAGCCCTGGGTTGTACCTTATAAGCAGTGGGGAACCAGGGACAGTTCTGGAGCTGGAGCAAGCCCAAGTTAGTAGAATGCCTGGAGGGAGGGCTAGGCTATTCATCCTCAGGCTAGGAGCCTCAAGGCCAGAGAGAGGTCTCCTCACTCATTCAGCAAACAGCAGCCCTGAAGCCCAAGCAGAAAGCCCCTCATAGCAGCTGAGGGTCCAAACAGGGCCAGCCCAGGAGGGGAAGGGCTATAGGCTCTGGATTGTGTTTCCCTGGGGATGAGAAGTGTCCTAGAAGGAGCACAAGCTCCATCACTTCTAGGTGAGCACTCCGTGATATCACTTCATCTGGCAGGGCCTCTATCTCCCAGCTATGGGGGTGCGGTGGCCTTTCCTGTCTCAAGGTAACAGGGCCACCTCCTATTCTAAGTAGGTGGTCCTGAGCTGGTGCTGGGTAGCAAAGATGAAAGTGTCTAGCTCATCAACAGTGGGATAGGAAGATGACAGGGGGCAGAGCAGTGAGGCCCAGCTAGGGGCCATGTTAAGCCTCCAGAAATGCTTACACAGGGGAGGAATGAGCAGCCATCTGGAAGAAAGTGGCACCAGGATACTTACATCCATGCTGTGTGGGCCTAGAACACTGTCCCCTTGGTGACCCCTGCAGAGCACCTGTGATGGGCCACTTGCTGATGAGAGCAAGTAGGGCAGTGTTTGCAGAGTGGCCTTGGCAACAGACCTTGAGCCCATGTCCCTGTCACCCACTGTACCTCCAGGCCAGGCCCTGACCCCGCCTGTGCCCTGCAGCCCCTCCTGTCCCTAGATAATTCTGTGACGACACGGTTTCCAGACATGGGCGAGGTGCGTGTGACGGTGCAGGCTGCCTGTGGGAACTCAGTGCTGCAGGACTCCAGGGTCATCCGTGTGCTGGGTGAGTCCTTCCCAGGGGTCAGGCCACCTGGGATGTATAAACCATGGACGTCCTGACCACCCCAGTGTGGCCCATGGGTGGGGAGGGAGGTGCTGGCTAAATACGCACTACCCCAGCTGTGTGGCCTGTCTGGCCGCGTTTCCCCGTCAGTAAATAAACACTGACAACTCCCATGTCCTGTGGCACTTAATGGGATGACACACAACTGAGGAGATGGTTGAGTGACTTGACAAGGTTGCTCAGCAGCCAGTAGTAGGTTTGGGCCTCAGCTTTGCCAGCCTCCAAGGCCCTGTCTTTGAGGAGTGCCTCGTGATTACGTGAGAGGAAGAGGATGCCCTTTGGGTCTGTGCCCTTGACTCCCTGTACTCTCTGTACCTCCTCATGGGAGGCGTTTACAACAGAAAATCAGTCCTAGGACCCAAGGACCCCCAGCCCCATCACCACAGCAATAGAAACCTCACTTTGCTTTAAGAGCAGCCCCTATTATGGGCAGCAGCCTCAGTTAAATATTTAGCAGACAGTGTATGGGGATGGGGCTGCCCCTGTGGACTGTTCGCACCTGGAGGAGGTACCCCTGCCATTCCTCCATGCACCACTGGGCCGGGACCTGGGCAGTAGTCATCCTGCCCCCACTGCACAAGGGAGGGTTGCAGTTCACAAAGATCTTGTCCCTCGAGCCTCTCCACCCTGCAAAGCCTCTCCCCACTTTATAGGTGAGGCAACTGAGACTCAGGAAGTAAATGGAGAGGTGGCAGTTTAGCTCTGAGGCTCTTGGTGACTCTAGAATCAAAGTGAGCCACAGAGCCTGAAAAACATGTCAGAAGACGATGAGGCCTCTGGTATCCGGGGATGCAGTCCGGCGGGGGACCAGAGGGACAAGAGGCTGCCTCTGGGGTGTGTCTTCCCTGTTAAGAGGACAGATCCCACAGAGCAGCTCACCACATGCCAGGCCCCCTTCTGGGGTCAATGTGGCTGTCCTCATCATTGTCACCATCATTGCCATTCTGCTGTTGTTAGAGGGCAGCAGTGACATGGGCCCTGACCAGCCAGCCCCACAGTGGCTGACACCAGGGAGGGAGATTGTTTTGTAAACAAAATCAGACTGTTCTGTGACCTGCTGGTGGGTGGCGGGATCGGCCCCCGGAGGCCATGCTGGACCATCCAGGGCATGTGGCTGCCCTCCCTGGAGGGGTCAGAGCCAGGCTGGCCAGGACTCGTCAGCTCTCCCATTTCTGCCTCTTTCCAGATCAATTTCAGGTTGTGCCCCTGCAGTTTTCCAAGGACCTAGATGCTAACAACCCCAACACGCCTGAGTGGAGGGAAGACGTGGGCCTGGTGGTCACCCGGCTGCTCTCCAAGGTGCCCAACATGCCTGGAGCCAGAGAACCCCAGGGCCCTGGCCACCCAGGGCAGGGTGGGGCGGGTGGTGCTGCCAGCAGGATGCTCTGGCCTTCTGGCTGGCTGGGGAAGAAAACCCTGCACATCGCTTGGGGCTCTGCTCTGCTCAGGGACTTGCAGATGGAGTCACTCATGCGGGTGGGGGGGTGGGCACAAGATGCATCCACTGTGCAGCTCTAGGGAGTGTCAGCTGTTCACAGAAGGCCTGCTCACTGCCCTCCAATGGCCTAGCATCTCTTTAAAATGATTTTCATTCATTCACTAAATTTCTTTTCTGGACCAGACACTGGAGACAGATAAAACGTGATCATTCCCCTCAGCAAGCTCATAGAAGGCATACATAGAAGGTTGGAGGCAGGGAGGAGGGCAGAAGAAACCCAAGGCCTCTGGCTCTCTAATGAGAGAAATACCAGTCCCCTAGGGCCATCCATGGTCATCTCAAGCTGAGGCCCTCTCTGGCCATGTTGTCCCTCATCCTGTGAACAATGCTGGTATAATTGTCCTGGGTGCTGAAGGGTAAATAGGAGTTTTCCAGGTGAAAGCAAATAGAGTGGGACTTTTAGGAGGCAGAGGGACCCCCATGAGCATCTTGTGGGTTGAGGAAGTAGCATATGGCCATGGATGTGTCTGGGGTTGGTGGAGAGGTGACTGGAGTCAGTGGCGCTGGGTGATAGGCCTGGAATGTCATAGTAAGGATCCCTGAGCCACCCTACCATCTGGAAGGACATTAGCAAGGGAAGGCCTGGCTCATGTTGGCCACAGTATAAAGACTAGACTGCACAGGGCAGGGCTGGCCAAGGGTGGTAAGGGGCTGGAATCCAGATGGGGGCTGAAGGGCCAAGAGCCTGGGTGCAAGAGGTGGCATAGGAGTGAGGAATGGCTCACAGGACAGATGACCAGGACTCGGATAGGCCAAGAGGGTAGAAAGGGTGCTTCTGGGAGCCCTGGCATGGAGATGAGAAAGACAGGAGGATCAAAGTGGCTTGTCTGTCCCTGCAGGAAACCAGTGTCCCTGAGGAGCTGCTGGTGACCGTGGTGAAGCCAGGGCTGCCCACCGTGGCTGATCTGTATGTGCTCCTGCCCCCTCCCAGGCCCACCAGGAAGAGAAGCCTCACAAGTGACAAGGTATGTCCTATGGACACTGGACTCCCGCATCCTTCCAGCATAGCAGGGCTTGGTGTTATCAAAGCAATAGGGACATCTCAATGGCTCGTCACATAAAGGCTTACTCTTACCACATCATGATCCAGCTCAGGGCACTGGCCCTTTTGCCTTGTGGCCATGCTGTGGAAGTCAGTGACCTCCAGGGCCACCTCAGCAGAGGGAGTGGGGTAGGGGCTTGACAAACTCGCTCTTGTCCTCTCCTCTGTCATTGGCCAGAGCTGATCACATGGCCCCAACCTGCCTGCAAGGGGTGCTGGGAAAATGGGTGAGTGCCATGTGGGAGGACACCAGGGGCACGACTTCAGGACAGAGCAGAACTCAGCTCTCATGCAGTGAGCAGATGTCTTTATTGCATAGGACAACTTCTAAAAACTAGCCGTCATGGAGAGGTAGGAGGCTTGCCAAGTGACAGGTGTGGGGAGAGGACTCAAAGGTGGGTTATAATCTCCTCACACTCACTAGGATGGCTAAATAAAAAAGTAGATGGTCCCAAGGGTTAATGAGGAAGTAGAAAACTCAGCACATCACTCACTGCAGGCTGGATGGTGCAGCCTCTGTGAAGAACCGTCTGGCAGCTCCTCAGTAGGTTAAACCTGAAGTCACCAAATGACCCTGCAGTTCCCTTCTAGTTTATACCCCAGAGACATGAAAACATCATTCATAACAAAACTTTTAATGGACATTCGGAGCAGCCTTATTCATCATAGTAAAAAAGTGGACACAAGCTAGATGTTCAGCTGATGAGGAGATAAACTGAACGTGGCCTGTCCTTCCAGTGGACCATCTTTGACCACAAAAAGGGATGAAGTGCTGACTCCTGTTTAGCATGGATGAACCTTGAACTTTATCATGTGACAAGTGAATAAAGCCAGTGACAAAAGACCGTATATTATGTGATTCCATTTATATGAAATGTGCAGAAGAGGCCAATCGACAGAGGCAGAAACAGAGGAAGGAGAGGCCGCGGGGGGCCAGGCAGTCGGGATGGGGAAGTGATGGCTGATTGGTACGGAGGTTCTTTTGGAAGTGAGGGAAGTGTTCAGGAATTAGATGTGATAAAGCTAGCACATTTGGGGAAATTATTAAAAAGCATTGAATTAATTGAATTATACACTTTAAAAGAAAAAAATTTATATCAATTTCCAAAAAATAAATCTCACATAGCCTCTGGACTAGTCATGGTCCAACCTCACTCAGGTGATCTAGAAAGAGAGTCCAGCACCAAGGCAAGGGCTGTACACAGCCTAGGACCCCACCAATTTTAGTGTCCCGTTTCAGACAAGAGCAGTGAGGCTTGCTAGGGCCACCACCAAGAAGAACCGAGGACATAAAAAACAGTAGGATTTCTATATATTAATAGCAAACTGTTTAAGAAAGAAATCAAGAAAACAAGCCCATTTGCAACAGCATCCAAAAAATTTTTAAAAGTACTTAGAAATAAATTTGACTTATACACTGAAAACTACATGTATGTAACATTAATTTGAAGAAGACACAAATAAATGGAAAGATATCCTCTGTTCATGGATTGAAAGAATTGATATTATACTGCTCAAAGTGATCTACGGATTCAAAGCAATCCTCATCAAAATTCCAATGACGTTGCTCATTAAAATATCCTAAAATTCATATGGAATGACAAAAGACCTGGAATAGCCAAAGCAATCTTGAGTATAAAGAAAAAGCTGGAGGCATCACACACCTAATATCAAAATATACTGCAAACGCTATAGTTATCAAAACAGTATGGTTCTGGAATAAAAAGAGAGACTCAGACCAAAGGAACAAAATAGAGGAATAGACGGCCCAGTAATAATGCCACACATTTACAGTCAGTTGATTTTAGATGAAGGTGTCAAGAACACAGAATGGGAAGAAGAAAATCCCTTCAATAAATGTGCTGGAGAAACTAAACATTCATATATGTGTATCCTCACACCATATACGTGGCACAAAAATCAATTGAAAATAAAATAAAGACTTGAACATAAGACCTGAAACTACAGAACTACTAGAAGAAAATAGTGGAGAAAATGACACCCATCTGTGCAATGATGTTTTAGATATGACCAAAGTAGAAAGAGGCAAATGGGATAATGTCCAGCTACAAAGCTGTGTGCAGCCAAGGAAACAATCAACAGAGTGAAGAGACAACTAAGAATGTGAAAAAATAATTGCAAACCATACATCTGACAAGGGGTTAATATCAAAAATATGTAAGGAACTCAGACAACTTAATAGCAAAAGTAACCTGATTAAAAAGTGGGCAAAGGTCCTGGATAGACATTTCTCTAAAGAACACACACAAACGGCCAACAGGTATATGAAAAAGTGCTAAATGTTTCTAATCATCAGAGATGCAAATTAAAACCACAATGAGATACCCCTCATGCCTGTCAGAATGGCTGCTATTAAAAAGAGATGACAAGTGTGGCAAGAGCCAGCCTCGTCCCTGGATGGTGACTGATCCCAGGGAACATGTGAAGGAATGAGAGGAGAGAGAGGGAACCTTACTGTGTGCCAGGCACCTCGTGTGTTTGTTGTGCCACACAGACCCTGGAGGAGGGTGCCCGCGGGGTGGGTGCCATCTGGCCACCACCATCTCCAGCCTTAGATGCCCCTCTGCCCCCAATCCCACCCCACAACCAGCAGCACCTCCTGGGATAGTCCCCTCTCAGGCAGGGGGCCTGATTCATCTGCCTGCTCTATCATGTCCTTTTCTCTGTCTTCTACCTCCAGGAAGCCTTCCCTGCCCACCACCTAGAACACCCCTGCCCTTCCCCAGATTTATACTCTCCAGGGCCTGTGTCTCTGTTTCACCTGTTCCCTACTAAATCACAAGCTCTTGGAGGACAAGGCCACATCTGGGTAACCTTTATGTCCCATCAGTGGTTCTTGATGAAAGTTGGCTGGCAGATCATTATTCCCATTTCACGGATAAGGACACTGAGGCTCCAAGAGGCTGAGTGGCCCACCCCTAGCCCCATGGCTCCAGAGGGACTGAGCAGGACTCCAGCTGCTCGGTCCAGCTCTCCTTGAGCCCCTCTGGTGGATCCCAGAGGACTCCTCCCCACTGCTCCCTCTGTGCTTTCAGAGACTCATGGCCATCCGGCAGGTGCTAAAGGCACAGAAGATCAGCTTCCTCCTGCGGGGTGGGGTCCGGGTCCTGGTGGCTCTGAGGGACACAGGCACAGGTAAGAGGCTGGGAGCTCTCCTAGCTCCTCCTGCAGGATGGGTGAGTGTTCGTTCAGGCCCCTGGGCGAGGCACGTCACCCTTCCCTGTCTGCCAGTGTGTCTTCCTGGTGGGCACGCGCCTCCAAGGAAGCCCATCTGTCCCCAGCCAGTCAGAGCCAGGGCCTCACTCTGCCCTCACAGATGCACGTGCCCTCTCAGTCTCTTGTGTGTCATTTCCCCTTTAAAGCAGAAATCTTCACTGCCCCAAAAACTGAAGAAAAAAGACATTGTGACCATTCAGAGAAGAAAAAAGATATTGTGACCATTAGGAAATCTGGCAGCTGCAGCCCCACACCCTCATAAAAATAGAAAGGGAGTCTGTCCACACTTCAGAAGGAAGCACCCAGTGCACCGCTCCCATTGCCCAGTAGGAATTGGGCTGAGGGGCAGGGGATCCTCCAAAGCCATGGAGTACAAGCCCCTTGGTCTTTTATGACCTGTCAGCCCCACCAGGAGAGCCCAGTCACTGGTGTGTAACAGCCTTCCATCCAAGGGGACCGGGGCTGGACTAGGGAGGTCCCAGGGCTGTCTGCTAATGGTTGCTTTGCCTGCAGAGTCTCAGCGGCTGGGAGGCAGCAGCGGCTACTGGGCAGTGGTGGTGCTCTTCATCATCGGGCTCTTTGCAGTGGGAGCGTTCATCCTCTACAAGTTCAAAAGGCAAGGCCCCATCGCTGCCCTTGTGGCTGGGTTCTCATGGTGGGGCTGTAGGCAGGCCAGGCCCAGCTCTTACAGTCAAATCTGGCCTGGGTAGGAGGTGGGGTGAGTTTGTTCTATGACGGGCTATACTACCTACTCATTGCCAGGAGAAACACCACCACATACCATCTAGCCAGTGCCCAGTCCTCCACTCTGCCTGGGGCTTCCCAGCCATCACCTCATACAGCCTCACCCATCCTCGTTCTCATAGAAAGAGCACTGTCCATTTCACAGATGAAGAAACCAAGGGTCAGAGACAACAAGTAACTTGCCTGAGGTCACACAGCTGACCATCAATGAAGCTGGGATCTGACCCAGGCTCAGCCTCATCCAGCCCTCCCCTGGCGAGTGTGCTTGAAAGATGTGGCATTTCATACAAGGCCCTTCACCAACAGGGGACTTCAGAATGGCCAGAGGGGGGCTGCTCAGGGATACCCTGGGTGGGAGCAGGCAGGCCTCCTGCTGGGGCTGGTGGGTGGCAGGAATGGTATGTATTTATTGAGAGAGGCTTTGACACCTGTCTTCCCTTCTGAGCCTGGTCTTTAGCTCTAACGTGGGCTTAGCACCCCACCCCACCAGGACGCATCATGCCCACACTGCAGGGGCTGATTGGTCTGAGCTCACCTAGACTCTGGACCTGGGAATGAGTGAAAATGACCAAGCAGTGTCACCAGATTTTTTTCCTGCAAATGCAGCTTCTAGATGTGACCTTGCCATTGCTGGTTCAGCTGCAGAGGCCTCAGCCTCCCTGGCCGTGTCACCGAGGACTGTGGAGGACAAGGCTCACCCTTTCTTCAGGACTTATTGGGAGCCAAGGGCCCTTCCCCCAAGCCCCACCCCTTCCCTGGAGCTACCTCCCCCCTCTGACCCACTGTGATTTATGCCCCTCTAGTCTTGTAAGTAGGAGCTGTATGTGCACACACTCCCATACCACGACGTGCTGGCCAGGTGCTGAGGGCACAGTGGGGGCTGAGAGCATGTCTGGCACAGCTTGTTACCTGTCTGGTTACTCAGCTCCAACCGAAGGGGCGTCCTGAGGTGCTCAGATCATGTCATGTGCATGACCTAAACTGGAGAACTTCCCTGAGGAGGTGATTTCTGGTGAGGATTCTGGATGAGTAGGAGTTTGTGGGGCAAAAAGTTAGAGCAGGGTTCGAGCTGTGGCCTTTGCTGGTTTTCAAACTCTCAGAGACACTGGATGCCTGAACAGTCCCCTGGGGATTTCACAGGCACTAAATTCACTTCACACTTAGCATCCGCCCCCCACAAAAGCCCCTCCTGAGTGAAGAGCATATCCCCCAACAGGTGCCCTGGCCAGAAAGGACCCCTCCTTCCTGTCTGCTCCCTCCCATGACTTTGATGGCAGCTGGTAGTGGGGTTTATCATGGCAAGGAAGTAGCAGGGGTGGCCTCTGCCCAGCCTTCCTGGCACTAAAGCCAGCACCCCCTATCTTGCTTCCCCAAATAGAAGCAGCTTAGAGCTTGTGCTGACAGACCTGGGCTGTGCCTCCAGCACTGGCTCTGGGCTCTGAGTTTATCGGGCCAAGGCCCCTCTTGCCTCCACCCCTGGAGCAGTGGGGACCTCAGATCCATGATGCACATACTTGATCCTTTGGACAAACAGAACTAGTCACAGGCCAGCCTTCCCCCATCCTCCCATCAGATAATGTCCAGAGCTGCAGTGATCAGCCACATCTGAGGACGCTCTTCTGTCCCAGGGAGCCTCCATCCCCTCAGCTGTGAAATGGGACCACCACCCCCTTCTGGGTTTAGACTGGATTAACTGCGGAAGGCCTGCACCTGGTCTCAGTGAAGGCTGAGGAGCTGTGCCCACATCTCCCCTTCCTCTGGTGCCTGGAGAGGAAGGGAATTGAGGATGTCATGATCCCAGGAAGCCTGGACAGGTCTCAGCGAGCACCTCTCCAAGCGTGTCAGCCTCAAGCACCATGTGGGAATGTGGGCACCAACCCAGACGGCAAAGTCACCAGGCCATGAGGAGTAACGGGGGATATAGTGCCTCTTCCCTGCAGCCTGCCCTTGGGCCAGTTCTGAAAGGAGATGGACAAGCAGACAGCGATCCCGCTGTGTGTCAGGGCAGAGGGAAAGGCGGGGCTGAGAGAGTACACATGAGGGAGGGCTTTCTGGGAGAGGTGTCTGCACCAAGACAGGGCTGGAGGCAGGAGCCAGATTCCAGTGCATCGTCTATACCAGACACCATACTTGGAGTGGTCAGGGCCCCGCTGAGGGTTCCAGGGAAGGAGGTCTGGGCAGCCCTGAGTTGCCACCCCTGCTGCTTCCTTGCCATGATAAACTACCACTACCTCAGCACAGCCCTGAGTTGAGCATTCCCACCCCTGTCCAGCAGGAAACGCCCAGGCAGGACCGTGTACGCCCAGATGCATAATGAGAAGGAACAGGAAATGACAAGCCCCGTGGGTCACGGCGAGGACGTCCAGAGCGTCATCCAGGGTGAGGGGTTTATAGATGACCATCTCGACTCACAGACTCTAGGTAACGCCCGCCCAGAAGCCCACCCCCCCACCTTCCTGCAGGCCATCCCACCCAGCCGTCTGGGCCAGCAGGTGTTCGGGACCCTGGGCCAGGCAGACCTCACCAGTGGGCACTCTGGGCCTGTTACACTCCTTCCATCTGAGAGGGGTAACAGGATCCCCCAGGGTTGTGCGAAGGGACTAAATCAGGGACCTTGTGCAGTTGGGGGCAGTGACTAAACAGCCCTGTGCAGTCCCCGTCAAGCAGGGAAAGGATGGAACAGGGCTGGCTTCCCTGAGGGCATTAGGGGCATTTCCCCTGTAGCCAACTGTGCCGTTCACAGCTATGATAACTTAGTGAGCATCTCACTTACGGACACACAGTACAGTGCTTTACAGTTTACACCGCATTCTCAGTGATGTGATCACATTTACTTCTGGCCATGCCCAGAGGGCACAGTATGGTCAGGTCGCCCAGCACAACAATCCACCCTCTTCAGGGGCCGTCATTTATGGCCATTTTCTCTCATGGTTTCTGGGGATCGACTGAGCTCAGCCGGGCAGTTCTTTCTCAGGGTGGCTCATGAAGTTGCAGGTGATGGCTAGGGTTGTAATCATCGCAGAGACTTTCTCACTCAGATTTCTGACAGCTGGGTAGGCAGCTAACCCCTCCCCTGGGGCTACTCCAGGACACCTGCACCTGGCCTCTCCGTGAGGCTTGGGCTGAGTTCCCAGCGCAGCTGCCAGGCAGGAGCTGCTTCCCCTCGTGACGTGGCCTCAGGGCCAGGCCCTATCACTGACTTTTTGCTCTGTCAGTCTGCTCACATTCAAGGGGAGGGAGCACAGACCCCACTCTTGGAGGGGGAAAGGCCAGGCCACCCCATATGAGGAGCAGAATAGGTTTCTCTTCCTCTCAACAAGTGGAGAAAGAGGCCTGGAAGGTTCTGGAACTTACTGGCAGAGCCATGGTACCAGCCCTGCCCCTGCATCAGGCAGCATGGCCATTGGCCAGGCTGTACAGGGCACCTTCCGTGATGGTCTCACCTCAGCAGCCCAGGAGGTAGGCTCTTTTCTAGAGATGAGGAAATCAAGGCACAGAGAGCTGAACTGTCCCTTCCTGGCGCCACAGCTGGCGGAGGCAGAGCTGGCACTCCCAAGCAGGCAGCTCCCAGAGCCCGACCTTTCCCCTAAGTTTCTCTCCTATGCCTGGATTTGGGGCAACACCAGCTCCCACCACGCAAAGTGCAGTAGGCCTGGGAGCCCCATCACAGCCCCTGACAGCATCGTTATCCAGCTTTAAAAATCACTCAGATCCCACACCCCGTTAAGTCCCCAAGAAGTCACTGTCCTTAAGTTTAAAAGTACTGAAAGGAAGGCTCCTGGGGTGAGCTGCTCACCCAGGGCGGCATGGCTGACTGGTGGCTAACTTTGACCCCAAGGCTATGACCTTTGCTCTCTCCTGAGAGCAGTCAGGGAACTGAACCAGAGGTGGTCACTCTTTCTCCTACCCTCTCCAGCCATCCTGGGGGCCCTAAGCTGTTTGCATAGTGGCCGATCGTCCCCACTTCTGCAGGCCCAGGGTACTCCTCACAGGTGATGCATTATGTCTAAGAACCACAGAGCAATCCCTGAGCACTCGCTGGGCCCTGCTCAGGGCTGTCCAGACATGATCTGTGAGGCAGATCCTGGCACTGTGTCCATTTTACAGACAAGAAAGCTGAGGTCCTCAACACAGCTGACGGGGATGCAGTCAGCCTCTATGTCCCACCCCAGGGACTCCTACCGCAAGCCTGTCCCTTGCTAGGGCAGGAACTAGGCTCGGGGGGCCCCTTCATGCAAGTGATGTCACCACCCCCACGAGAAGGAGACAGCGCAGCCCTGCGAGGACCCAACCTTCCTGAGGGGAGTGGGAGATAGGTGGCTTCTCAGCCTCTGATAGCTACTCATATTGGTGCCTCTAAAGAATAATAATAATGCGGTAATAATGTAATAGTTTGTTTTAATCAGTCCCTAGTATGCAGCCAGCGTTGCCCAAGTGCCGTGGAGGAATTTTCTCACACAACTCCACGACAGACCATTGTAGGGGTGTCGTTGTCACCCTTGAGCTTGCTAAGCCCAGACTCAGCCCCTAGCAGACCCCCCAGGATGCCCACTCCTGACAGCCCTTCCAGCTATGCCCTAACCCCCTCCTGGTCAGCTGCTGACGTCTCTGTGCCCCCTCTCTCCCACTCATGCCTCTTGCAACTCACCACGCCACACCCTGCAGCGCCCACTGCCAGGATGAGCCGAAGCCTCAGCCCCTCCCGCATCCCCTTGCTGCCAGTGTCAGGGTTCCCTGTGCAGGTCAGTGGTCTCAGTGGGGGCCAGCAGGCCCTCTGCATCTACTGCTCACAATAGCACTGGGAGACCACACTCCTCAGTCATCCCCTGCACCTGGCTCCAGTTGAGGGGCCCCTGGAATGCCCCTGCACACTGGCTCGACTCACTGGCTAAGGCCACTACCCTGTACTAAGAGGCCCTGTCTCCCTGCACTGGCTGAGGCCACTACTGTGTCCCAAGAGGCCCTGTCTCCCTTCACTCACAGTACATCTCTCCTGGTTCCTAGGCAACCACTCTGGTGTAGTCCTGAGCATCAACTCCCGCGAGATGCACAGCTACCTGGTGAGCTGATGTGGCCAGGCCCACCTGGCACACTCCTCTCCCGTCGTTTCACTCCTGTGGAGGGCACAGAGCCACAAGCGAAGCCGGCGGCTGGACTGACATCCCCTCAGAGACCTGCCGAAAGCCCCCTCCTCCAGCTGTCCCCAAGCCAGGCGACAGGCACTCCTTCCTCTGATCAATCCAAGTCCGCCCACAGGACCCCTGGGGTGTGGGCAACCCCTGCCCCTCTAGGGCATCAGGCTCACATTAGGGACAGCAGGCCCACCCGAAGTGGCTCTGTCCTGGACCCCACACAGGCTGCCCTGTGTCACCCAGCCTGAGGCCTGACCTGACTTCTCCTGGCTGAGGTTGGTTAGTACCGGAGCCCTGTGCCCCCGTTGCAGGAACCACAACCCGCTCAGACACTTGACACTGTGTCTGTCCCTGCAGGGATCACAGCCTTTTTGGACTTTGCTTCCCTAGTCCCTCAGCCATCCCTCTGTGGGAGGGCCTGCACCCCTCCAGAGCTCAAGGCCTTGAGTCAGGCGCTCCCCTCACCACCTCCGGGCCCTCTGTCCTGGTGCCTGTTAAATGTAAATACCTCTCTGGGTGGCTGATTGCAGGGGTGGGGGGGGTTCAGCTTTCTGTTTCTGAGGCTGGTGGTAGCCATCTGAGTGCTCCATCTGAGGCCCCAACTCTGGAGCCCCCTTTCCAGAAGGCCCAGGGCTCCTGGGGGCCCAGAAGCTTGGCCTGGTTTTCCCCTAGGGCTGGGGGAGAGGCAGTGCAGGCCCCAACCTGCAGGTTCTCCTGTCACCAGCAGGAGGTGGCCCCAGGACTATTCTGGAATGGCTGCCTCCTGCTGGGCCTGAGCTCTGGAAGGAGCCTGAAGCCCCCATTAGGTGGGTGGGGGTGGCCCCAGGATGCACCTCCTTACAGACCAGGAGGGGTTAGGACACAGCTGGAAGGGCTGTCTAGAGCACGCCTCTCATGTTGAAGAAGGGGAAACTGAGGCCCAGGGAGGGGAAGGATGGTAACAGAGGTATTCCAGGACCCACGCCTTGACTCCCCAGCACAGGGCAAGGTCCACTCATTCAGTTTTCCTAGAATCAGGGATGCTAGTGTACGTCTAGACAACGAAAGGGGGGTGTTCACATTTTGCCTTGAAATAGGAAGTCAGTGTCCCCTCCCCCTCCTCCTTCCCCTTCCCCTCCCTTGCTCCCCTCACCCTCCTGCAGTGGCTGTGGCCTCTCTGTGGAAGGTGGGAACTCTGGAGTCCAGGCTAGTGACTCGGGGTTGGAGGGATCTGAATGAAGACACACGCTCTCCTGTGCACCATGTCAGAGCTGAGGGGCGTCTGACCCAGTGTCTCTAGTAGAGAAACATGACCTTTTATGGGGGTGTCCAGAATGAGTCCTTGCACCCATGACACTCAAACGCTGTTGAGTGAGTGGCCCATGAGGTCCAGGTGGGGATTCCAGGACTGTGGGAACAAAGGGAGTCACTCCAGCCACACAGCCAGGTGGTGGAACTGTCCCAGCTGGCCCCAAATATCTCTCTCCCCTTTGCCTGCCCACCAGCTGGGTCTCCTGGACCACCCTCCCTAGAGGTCACCTTATAAGTTATCTTCAAGGTCCTCCTGGGGACAGGGGATCTGGGGATATGAAGCCAGCAGAGCCAGTGCCAATGAGAGGCTGTGACTCTCCAGGACATTTGCCACATTCCCCACTCACTTATAGTCTCCAAAGACGCCTTTTCACAGACCCACACCCTCCTGGCCACCCTATCCAGCACCTGTTCCCAGCCAGCTACCAATTACAAGCATTAGCCACACAGGGACAGACTGCAGCACAGTCCAGGTCCAAGGTCCGTGGGCAGCACAGAACCCCCAGAATCGGCCTTCCCACCCTCTTTAGCTCACCAGTGCCTGCGGTAACCAACTGTAGGTCTTTGACCTTCCTTGACCATTCAAGTTAATCCTTTCAAATGTTGGGGTAGGGACTTTTTCCTTAGTTATTTGTGGTTTTCTTATATTTTATGCTATTATTTCTATTAAGAACATTTGGGGCATGTGGACCCAAGAACCTGGGAATACGATGGCATCTGATATAACCTAATACATTCCCACCTGCATAACCGCATAGACTGATACATAGGCCTATGAATTTACCTGGTTATAAATTTGAAGTTCCATGTATGTGTTATTCAGCTATACACACAGGCTCCTGGAACTACAAGGGGACCGGCTGCAAAGCCTGTCACATTTGACCAGGCCATGCGCACACAGGTATATGCACACAACAGAGATGATGTGTTCTTTCTTATTTTTTCCTTTTTAAAAATCAATAAATCATTTGTGATGCTTTTAACAAAGATTAAATTAACATGATCAGCTTTTTCTTTTTTATGAAGCTATTTCTCAACATTTACCTAAAAGCGCGCACACACACAGGCCTCTAGAACTGTGGTCCCTGAAGCAGCGTGGCCAAGGACCCATGAGAGTAGCAAGGCAGTGGCTCCTGACACTTTGGAACCAGGTTGCAAATGACATTAACCTTCAAAGTTGACTCTCTCACACATCTGCTCTGGAGCCCTCTGCACCCATGGACTCCCTCCTGTCCTAGGGCAGCGTGGGTCTGAGCAGCAGCATCCAGTTTGCTAGGAGCGAAACAGAGACCTGAGGCCTAGGCCAGGCGTGGTGTGGCACAGCCAGTCCCCTGCAGATGAGACTTGTCTTATCTCTGCAATGCTGTTTGCAGAAGGCCTGGACCCCTTCATCACTAGCCTCAAAAAAAAAAAAAAAAAAACTGTTTACTGTCCCTGGTGGCTGAGTGTCTGCTTTTCTGAAATTTCAACTGTTACATCTGGTGAAGAACAATCTTATGTTCTTCCTACTCTCTGGTCCTGTATGGTTGGAGACAGAGATGGACGAGCATATTTTCCAGACGTGTGTTGTGGTTGCTAAGTGGTCCCCAGCACATCTCCAGAGTGGAGTGAGGCTTCAGCTGCCAGTAGGCTGTTCAGGGGGTGAGAGCCCAGAGGAGCTGAGAGTAGAGGCCTGCCACTCCCCACCACCCCCAAGCCCCGTGTCCCCCACCCCTATGCCTGCCTGTGAGAAGACTGTTAAGGCCAAAATTATTACCACTGAGAGTCCATACTCACACATGGAAAAACCAAGGAGTTTATTTTTATCAGGCATACGCTTGGGTCACTCCCATGAGAAAAGCAGAAACAGCGGGGAGTGGTCCCCGAAACAAAGGCCAGGGAAACTTTTATACATTTTCCCCCCCCCGCAAGGTACTATGGGTTGCAATGAAATGCAGAAGAAGATGGCTGAGGAAGAGGCTAGTGTCTGGTCACTCATTGGTCACTAGGGAGACTTTGGGGTCTTAGGTCAGCTGTCTCTTCCTGGGTCTTAGGTAGGGTGAAGGTGTGTGAACTTTTGATTGGTCGTTGCCACCTGGGCTGCGTGACTGATTTGATTTGTGACCTTGGAGCTTCCTGCAGCCTTTGTCTTCTCCCCCCTCTCCTCCGTGTCTTCTTCTTCCCCAGCTCTTTATCTTTTCTATTTCTCTTTTACTACTACCATCACTATTTAAAGGCAATGCAAGGTGAATAAAATATGATGAAAAAATAGGGTTATAGTTGCTCCTTCTGAAGACCTCGCCCCTGCCGCCCTTGCCCTCATAGATGGCGAATTTGCACGTGAAAGTGTTCTAAGCAGGCTAAGGAAGCAGGCATTCTTTCCTCAGCCCAGTGAGCTGACAGTTCCCTAACTGACCTGAGCAGGAGTCAGTTCAAGGCAGGTCTCAGGTCCGGGGAGGTGGATGCAGGGAAGTGGGCAGGAGCCACCCCTCTGCATGTGCGCACGCCTCCTTCTCTAGGCTATGATACCTTCTTATGAAGTAAAAATGGTGGTTTTCAATATCAATGTCCTCAAAACTTCCCACCTGATCTCTTCCTGCCCCTTTGAACTCGTGCCAGGCCCTGGGCTGGGCACTGAGCCCCAGGAGCAGTGAATGACTCAGACCAGGAGCCTGAGCCTCAGGGGAGACCCAGCCAGGGGGAGGCAGGTGATGACCACACAGCTCAGCCAGGGACCCAGGGTCTCCCCAGCCTGGGGTTGGCTCTGGAAATCCAAGTGAGAAGGGGGATGGGAGTCAGACACACGGTGGGTGGACATGCAAAGGCCAGCGAGGGCCGTGTTTTTGTGTGAATGAGAGTGAGGTCTGGGCACAGACTATGCACTTGGGAGAACTTTAGCATCTGACTGTTTTCTCTTCCTTGTTCCAACTGCCGGGACTCAGGCAAAATGTGCGAATTCTTCACCAACCCGACTGACAATTTCAATTCCCACTTCAGTGTGCCAGACTCTGTGGAGCGTCTTCTCCCTGGGAAAAGGCTAATGAGTGTGATAAAGTGCTTCTTGGCCCCACATTAATGTGTCTGGAGCCAGTGCTGTGTGACCCTGTGTGACTGGTGGCAGGAAGCCAATGGGACGCAGGACAGCCAGGCATGTGTTCAGGTGATCACCAAAAAAAGCCTTCCCCGCGGGCTCTGCGTGTCCAGCCTGAGCTTCTCCTGGACAGGGCAGGTCTGAGCTCCCCAGTTTACAGGGAGGAGAACACCAAGTGGTTGCAAGGGGGCCATTATTTGTAGCTGAATTGTGAGGCATAGTTCCAGCTAAACCCCAAACCCCAGGTAACCTTGAATTTGGTGTCCAGAGTCATTTGGGAAACAATCATCTCAAAAGAACAGACAGAAATGTGCATCATGGGCAAACTGTATTAAGAATACAAGGCACGTAGAGCAGAGGTCTGTTGTCAGTGTTCCTTTGCTTCGATTGAAGATGGCGTTGGTAACGGGAAACACAGGCTGCTCCCAGGGGCCCTTCCAGCAGGCACGCCTGGCGACTCTCGGGAGTGGGGGCATTTCTCAATCCGTTTCCGTGGCTCACCTGAGACCCCTCCAGAGGATGCTGGACCAGCTCCTGCACCAGCTCGAGAAGAGGGCTGCGCCCGCAGAAGCACTATGGGTGGACCCTGCTTCTGAGGCTGGTGTCAAGACTGGCACCCATCTCGTGGGGATTGGTACAGTCAGGGTAGATGGCCTTTCCAAGAGGATGAGAAAGAAGAAAGTGGCCCTCAGCATCTGGAGCCACCAGGCACTTGCAGCTGGGTGGGCCTGGGCCTTCTCTAACCCAATACAGACAATGTCACCTGTCACTGAGCACCCTCACCAGACAAGGCCGCTCTGTGACCATGACAGAAAGACAGAAATGAGACAACTGCTCAACCATGTCTGAGTACAGACCAGATGTGAACGCTGCCCAAGGGCCCCAGTGACCAGACACCTCATCCTGGCTGAGAAGAGCGAGGTGACTTTAGCCTCTCTGAGGTGCCCCTCCCTCTAGATCAGACCGACTAGCAGCCCAGTAGGACCCATCTCCCAACAGCACCGCTAGAGCCCAGCCGGCCTCCTCCAGCCTCCCCAGAGCCCAGCCAGCCTCCTCCAG
>CAUYTI010164047.1:0-20395 GCA_963575145.1 Galago senegalensis
TAACTGAGAAAATGACATGAAGGCTGTGTTGACCAGTTTGATGGAAGTATTTCAGAATGCATGTGAAAACCCCACACTGTACCCCAGAAGAGTATCAATGTACATAGTTAACACTCAATTAAAAAAAAAAAAAAAAAAAGAAAAAAGAAAAGTCCAAGCACAAATTCAAGTAGAACATCCCCAAAATCCCAATATCCTTCCATAAATCTATAATTTATGACTTCCTAAGAATAATTTAAATTATATTTCATCCAGAAACATTGACTCATTAGATATAAGAATAAAATTATGGCTGTTAACCCTAACTAGTACCGGAAAAGATTCTATCTCAATTCACCACTCACCTGCACTTTTGAGTGTTCACTGTAAATGAAGCTAGAAATAGACACTAACCGAGGTGAGTTTTTAAGAGTGAGTTTCCATGTGTGAGATGAGGTCCTAAGAAGTAGTTATAGGCCAAGGATGTCATCAGCTAATCTCCCTACAGGACGATAGTAGTCATGTTATCTTTGGAAGCAGCATTGAGATTGATAGAAAGGGGAGCTACCAAAGGGAAAACTGGCTTATTAGAACAATAAATGAAGAACAGCTGGGTTCCAAACATTTCAATTAATATAATGACCTAGGTGAACTTTGCCTGGGGAATTATACAATCTCAGGGTTCAACAACAAAACAGTAGTCTTCCTATAACCATGCTGTCAAAATAAGAACTTTGTTTCAGTCTTGCCAGTGTGTCCCTGGCAAATAAGAGATAAAACACTGCAGAATATTTATTGATCATTATCATGTTATGATATGTTCGGTAATAAATTCAATAATAATCATTATTAGTAGCATTAATAATCATTAGGAAGTACTGCAATATTAGATAAATGCAGAAATGTGCATCCAAAAGGCATGGAAATGAGATATTTGATAACTATTGAAGTGATTCATAGGGAGACTGCAAATGACATTGCAACATCTTTAAAGCAGCAGTAAGATATGTAGAACTTTTTCTAGGATGAGTTAAAGAACTTAATTCTCAGACTCTGTGTATATGTGTGTTTGTATTTAACTATGTTTGCTTTGTTCTTTAATTTCTGGGTGATGGGCCATTGTGTTGGTCATTATGAAGAATGGGTGTGAACATGTCCTATACAGCTGGTCTAGTTTTGGTAAATTTCCTCAACATTTCCATGCAGTAAAATATTTGATTTCTCCATCACAAATAAAACTCAGTTTAGCAGGAAATAGGATCCTGAGCTGCAAGTTGTTTTGTTTAAGAAGATTAAAGGTTGGGTGGCACCTGTGGCTCAAAGGAGTAGGGTGCCAGCACCATATACATGTGGTGGTGGGTTCAAACCCAAGCAAAAAACTTAAAAAAAAAAAAAAAAAAAAAGAGAGAGAGAGAGAGAGAGAGAGAGATTAAAGGTCAATGACCATACTCTTCTGGTTTGAAAAGTTTCTGCTGAAAGATCCGTGGTCATCCTGATATTTTTTCCCTTTGTAAGAGTTTCTTGCACCTGGCTGCTTGCAGATTTTTTTCATTCATATGAGCTTTGGCAACATTGATTACAATGTGTCTAGGAGATGCTTTGTTTGGATTGAGTCATGCTAGGGTTCTGAAATTATCTACTATCTATGGTGCCCACCATAATGCCCAGCTATTTTTTGGTTGCAGCCGTCATTGTTGTTTTGGCAGGCTGGGCTAGATTTGAACCCTCCACATTAGGTGTATGTGGCTGGCACCTTAGCCACTTGAGCCACAGGCGCTGAGCCACATTAAGATCTTCTGTTGTGCCCAGGAGTTCCACAAAGACAACACTGCCAAATAAGCCAAATTTATAGCAGAGTCCTTTTATTGAAGAGCCAGCCAGTGAATGCCTCCGTGTCCTGACATGGGGTTTCTGAGAGAAGCCCCAAGTGCTTAAAGGGTCGGGTTTTTAAGGCTTAATTGCATCCTGGTTGGCACACAGGCTGTCTAGGTGCATCCGGGTAGGGTAGCAAGAAAGCATTGTACAGAAGCAGAATTTTATTGTTAGTTAGCCATATGCCATATATCTTTATTTTAGTATTTTCCCCCTATACATTTTAGTTTCAGTGCTTTCCCTCCATACATCTTAGTCTCAGTATTTTCCCCACCTGGTATTGTTTAAAGGTCAATCCTGAAAAGTCAGTGCCTCCCATTTTGTTTCCCAGGGAGTTAGTCAAGCAAGAAACTGGGAGTGAACTAGAAGCAAGAAATCAATTAGTACTTTCTCATTTATCTTGGAGGTGAACTAGACCTATTTCATTTATTTTTTGAAAGCTTGCAATCTGGAAATTTGCCAGGAGTTAACTGGTATTTTTCCATTATAGCATAGGCCTGACACTTTTCTGCTTTAGTGTAGGCCCACTAGGCCTAACATGTCCCCACTGGTCTAGGATCATAAATTAAATCATTAGTTTTAACCTGAACATGGGTTGCTTGTTAGTGGTGTGCATACATAGATTACATCTTTTTCTCTTATTTTCTTTTTTTAATTTTTTATTTATTTATTTTTTTAAAAATATGGAACACTTCACGAATTTGCATGTCATCCTTGTGCAGGGACCATGCTAATCTCTGTATCATTCCAATTTTAGTATATGTGCTGCTGAAGGTAGCACTTCTTTTATTTTCTAAAAGTTTAAAGTTTTAAGACAAGTTTTGCCAGGAGTTTCCTCAGGTTTCAGCCATGCGTGGACCAGTCAGCTTCCAGTATGTGGCTGGACCAGGGCATGTTGACTGTTTTAAAAGTCACTTTTGCTGTTCATGGGGTAGTGAAGTTCTCTCTAGTCAGATGTGAGGAATTTAGTTAAGAGTTTCTTTCATTTTCCCTCTATTAAATAGAACATGATTATTTCTGACAGAGATGAAGCTAAGATTGGGGTTAGTGTAAAAGAATGAAACTAGTTAGCAGTTACTTACAAACATTTACAAGTTTTGGATTTTGAGGCTAAGGTTTACATGAGAACATTAGTATTCTTATTTATAAACTTATTACAGTTTTTAAGATAATAGATAGTTTTAAAAGTTCCTACAGAACTGATTCCAAGTTCTAAATAATTTAAGTGAATATTCTTGAATACTGGTTGGGTGTGGGACCACTTATGAGGCCATGTTACAGTTATATTATTTACTGAAAAATTCTCGTTCAAGTTCTAATTTTTCTTGAGGTATTTATATAAACACAGCAGATAATGTTTAATATTGTACAAATTTTCTAGCGTGGTTAGTAGGAAATCTTTGTTGAGTTTCAAGGTTTCAGAGAAAATATGATTACTGTGTATAATTCTATACTCTTTGGCCAGTTTTATTTAACAGATTAGTTTTGTAAAACTGTTATGTTTCATTTTATGAGCTGACATTACAGACAGGTGGGCCACAGCCTCTTTTCTCCTTGAACCATTTTTTTCTCTCTCTAATTTCTCTTTTTACTAAAGACAAATTATAACAGAATTAACTTAGTTGCTAAAATAAACTATATCTTCAGTATACTGGGCCTAATTATTTGCATAAAGTGCAGTAAGAATAATTAATAGCCATTTAGGTTTTTTTTTCTTTTAAAATTGGCTTTGCTGGAAATCTTAGGTTAGACTTGAAAGTTTTTCATAAGCCCAGTTTTCATCTGTGCCATTAGATACCTGTATGCATTGGGTAAATTCTCCTTGTCTTGAAGCACATTTTGATTCCCAGACCTGTCAGAAAATGACTCTTGTTACTTACCACACGTTAGGAAACGTTCATTATTGATAGGTATCTGGCCAGTTTTTCCAAAAAGCTTTTTTTTTTTTAAATAAAGGTAACCTTAATTCCTTAATGTGGTATGAACACCTCTGAAACCTCCAGTATAATGTCGAATAGAAGTGGGAAAAAGAGACATTCTTCCTTTGTTTCCAAACTAAGATTCATAAACTGAGATTTGCACCATTATATATGATATCAACTATATAGATTTTTCAAAGATGCATTGAGTAGGCCTAGGATGTTCCCTTTTACTCCTACTCTATTTAGGATTTATCATGAATGGGTATGGATTTGTTAAATTTTGTTCTCTGTTTTTCAAAATAATCTTTTTTTTTGTATTTCATTATATCATTATGCTGTATTACATTGACTTATTTTGGGATAATAAGCTACATTTGTATTTGTGAGATAACTCCTCTTGAGTAAAAATATTCAATAATGTTTCTAATGTTTCAATAATGCTACTAATTTTGAGGATTTCATAAGGGATGAGGATCTGTAATTTTTTTTTTAAATTTTAGTTAATATGAGGGTACAACCAGGTCACAAAATTAGAATTTGTTAGGTAGAGTCCCATTTGTTGTTGTGTCTTGCACCCAAAAGTTGTGCCATGTGCCCCCACACTGTGCTCATTAAGTGTGAGCACCCCAAACTCCCCCCTCTTTGCTCTCCCCTCTTCCCTTATACTCCCTTCCCAAACTTGAATTGAAATGAGTTTTTCTCCTATGTGGGCATGAATTAGATTGTTCACTGGCTACGTATTAGCATTGAGTCCATTGAATATTTACTTTTCCATTATTGTGATACTTTACTGAGAAGAATGTGTTTCAGCTTCTTCCAGGTTAATACAAAAGATATAAAGTCACCATCTTTTTATGGATGAATAGTATTCCATGGTAAATATGGACAACAGTTTGTTAATCCAGTCATGGGTTGAGGGGCATTTAGATTGCTTCTACGACTTGGTAATTATGAATTAAGCTACAATAAATATTCTGGTGCCAATGTCTTTGTGGTAAAATGATTTTTGTTCTGGGTAGAGACCTAGTAATGAGATTGTGGGATAAGATGGAATGTCACGTCAATTTTTAGTTCTTTCAGAATTCTCCATATGTCTTTTCACAAGGGTTGTATTAGTTTCTAATTCTGCCAGCTGTGCAGAAGTATTCCCTTATCTTCACATCCATGCCAGCATCTGGAGATTTGAGACTTTAAGACAGCATAATCTTACCAGAGTTAGGTGGTATGTCAAGGTGGTTTTGATTTGAATTTCTCTGATGATTAAAGACAGTGAGCATTTTTTCATGTAAGCCATGCATCCATCATCCTCAGCAAAGCTTCTATTCAAATATCTTCCCCATGTAGAAATGGGGTTGTTTGCTTTTCTCTTATTGTTTAATTTGAGTTCTCTATGGATTCTAGTTATCAAGGCTTTGTCAGATTTGTAACATGCAAAAATTATCTCCCATTTGAAGGCTGTTTGTTTTAGTTGTGGTATCCTTAGCAGTGCAGAAACTTTTTAGGTTGATCAAATTCCAATTATCTATTTTTGGTGTTGCTATAATTGCCAGAGGGTTCTTCCTCATAAAATATTTTCCCAGGCCAATATTTTCAAGCATTTCCCCCCCACACTCTCTTCTAGAATTTTTATTGTTTTATTTCTTAATTTAAATCTTTTGTTGATTGAGAATCAATTTTTTGTCAATGGAAAAAGATGTGGGTCCAGTTTCAGTTTTGTACATGTGACTAACCAGTTCTTGCAGCACCACTTATTAAATAGGCATTCTTTTCCCCAGTGCATGCTTTTGTTAGCCTTATCAAAGATAAAATGGAAATATGTGGGTGGGTTGATTTCCAGGTTCTCTGCTCTATTCCGTAAATTTATGTTGCCATTTTTGTGCCAGATCCATGCTGTTTTGATCACTATAGACTGCAATATAACCTGAAGTCTGGTAATGTGGTCCCTCCAGATTTGTTTTTATTTATTTATTTATTATTTATTTATTTATTTATTTTGAGACAGACCCTCAAGCTATCACCTTGGGTAGAGTGCTGTGATGTCACAGCTCACAGCAACCTCAAACTCCTGGGTTTAAACGATTTTCTTGCCTCAGCCTCCCAAGTAGCTGGGACTACAGGTGCCTGCCACAATGCCCAGCTATTTTTTGGTTGTAGTTGTCATTATTTGGCAGGCCTGGGCCAGATTCAAACCTGTCAGCTCTGGTGTATGTGGCTGGTGCCTTAGCCACTTGAGCTATAGGCACTACCTTGTTTTTATTTCTAAGAATGTTATTGGCTATTCAGGATTTTTTTCTGGTTCCAAATGAAATAAAGTACTATTTTTCCAAGTTCTTTCAAAGTATGACAATGGTGCATTGATGGGGATTGCACTAAATCTGTAGATTGCTTTGGGTAGAGTGGATATTTTGACAATGTCAATTCTTCTCAGCCTTGAACATGGTATGTTCCTCCATTTGTTAATGTCTTCTACTATTTTTTCTCCTCAGGGTTTCAAGGTTTTTTAATAGAGATCTTTCACATCCTTTGTTAGATGAATTCCCAGGTATTTCTTTTTGGAGCTACTGTGAAAGTTAAAGAGTGATTTTATTCTCAGCTTGACTGTTATTGTCGTATATAAAAGCTACTGATTTGTGAGTATTGATTTTGTATCTTGAAATAATGCTATATTTCTTGATCACTTCTAAGAGCTTTGTAGTTGAGTCTCTGGGGGGTTTCCAGGTGTAAGATCATCCCATCCACAAAGAGTGAGAGGTTCTCCTCTGTCCTCACGTGAATACACTTGATTTCCTTCTTTTACCTGATTGCAATGATTGGGACTTCCAGCACTATATTGAATATCAGTGGTAACTGTAGGCATTCTTGTCTATTTCCAGATCTGAGTGGAAATGTTTTTAATTATGCTCCATTCCATATGATATTGGTTGTGGGTTTGTTGTAGATAGCCTATATCAGTTTAAGAAATGTCCCACCTAAGCCTATTTTCTTCAGTGTTCTTATCATGAAATTGTTAGATGTTATTAAAAGCCTTTTGTGCATCATTTGATATAGTCCTTTTTGATCTAATTTATGTGGTGAATTATATTTATGGATTTACATATGTTAAACCAATTTTGCATCCCTGGAGTAAATCCTGGGTGTAAATCATGGTGTATAACTCTTTTATCTTTTTTTAGTTTTTTAAAATTTTTTGTGTATAACTCTTTTAATGTGTTGCTGTATTCTGCTTGCTAAAATATTGAATTTTTTGCATCAATATTCATTAATGATATTGGTCTATTATTTCCCTTTTTAGTTAGGTCTTTTCCTGATTTGGAGATGAAGGTGATATTTGCTTCATAGAATGTGTTGGGGAGGATTCCTCCCTTCTTTGTCTTTTAGAATAAATATGAAATCTACCAACTAGGTTGCATATTTAGCAACTAGTTTCTCTTTGAAGTTCTAGTAGTATTATGTGAAACCGTCTCATCCAGGGTTTTTCTTCTTTGGGAGGTTTTGTATAGTTGATGCTATTTAAGTGTGTAACATAAGTCTGTTCAAACTTTCTAATTCTTTCTGGTTGAGTTTAGGAAAGTGGTGTGATTCCAGGTATTTGGTCCATTTCCTCTACATTTTCATATTTCTGGGAATAGAGCATTTTGTAGTAATTGTTAAAGATCTTTGATATTTCTGTGGTATCTGTTGTTATTTCCTCTTTATCATTTCTGATCAAAGTTATTAGATATCTTACATTTCTGCTTCTGGTAAGTCTGGTCAAGGATTTACCAATTTTATTAATCTTTTCAAAGAACCAACTTATTGTTTTGCTGATTTTTGCTTTCAAATGTATTTAATTCTTCTCTAATTTTGGTTATTTCTTTTCTTCTACCAGATTTGGGGTTGGATTGTTCTTACTCTTCCAATTGTTTGAGATGGCCCATTAAGTTATTGAGTTGCTCAATTTCTGTTTTCTTCAAGAAGGCATCTAATGCTATAAATTTCCCTTTCAGGACTGCCTTTAATCTTTAGTAGTTTGTGACTTCATAATCATTTTGTTTCACAAAACTAATGATTTCTTTCTTAATCTTATTTTTGACCCAACTGTTGTTCAGCATAAGGTTGTTTAGTTTCCATGACTTTATTGAAGATTAAAGTATGAATATTGCTGTTGAGGTCAACTTTTACTTTTTGATGGTCTGATACAACAGATAACAACAGATAACAAATTATTTGTTGTAAAGATACAACAAATAATTTCTATTCCTTTGAACTTGTTGAGGTTAGACTTGTGTCTTAAGATATGCTCAATTTTGAAGGATGACTTGTGGGCTGATGAAAAGAATGTGCATTCAGTTTGGTAGGATGAAATGTTTTGTATGTGTCTGTTAAGTCCATTTGTTCTAGGGTCAGGTTTAAGTCCATGATTTCTTTGCTTGGTCTTTACTTGGAGGATCTGTGCATTAGTGCAAAAGGATGTTAAAATCTCCAACTATTATAGTGCAGGAAGATATCATATTGTTCAGATCAATTAGGGTGTGTTTTTATAAATCAAGGAGCATTCTAGTACAGTGCAAACATGTTTATTGAAATCTCTTCATGTTGTGTGCTTCCCTTGACAAGTATGTAGTGTCTTTCCTTATTTTTGTTGGTTTAAATCCAGTTATATCTGCAAGTAAGATTGCAACCCCTGCTTTTTTCTGCATGGATTACTATTTTTCATCCCTTTGCCCTCAGTTTTGTTTTCTTTTGAGATAAAGTGTGCTTCTTGGAGGCATCAGATATCTACTCTGAGCTTTTCAATGCAGTCAGCCAGCCTGTGTCTCTTCAGAGAAGAATTCAAGTCATTCACATTTATTGAGAGAATTGATATGTACAGTGAAATTTGGATGATTTTTTTTTTCAGATATTCTGAGCTTATTTTCATCCCTTTCACCATTGTGGAAATTAGGCTTTGCTCTTTAATTCCTTGGTGAGTTTACTTTGGTTGTGGACCACTGTGTTGGTCTTTGTGAAGAGTGTGTCTAAGTACTTCTTGTAGTGGTGCTCTAGTTATGGAAAATTTCCTTAACATATGAATGTCAGTAAAGTATTTGATTTCTCCGTCACAAATCAAACTCAGTTTTGTGGGATACAGAATCCTGGGATGATATTTGTTTTGTTTAAGAAGGTTATAGTTCATTGACCATCCTCTTCTGGCTTGTTAAAGTTAATTGACCATCCTCTCTGGCTTGACATGTTTCAGCTATAAGATCTCCAGTCATCCTGATATTTTTCCCTTTGTAGGTAATATTTTTCTTATGCCTAGCTGTTTGCAAATTTTCTCCTTCATATTAACTTTGGCAGAATTAATTAAAATGTGTCTAGGAGATGCTTTGTTTGGATGAAGTCATACTGGGATTCTTAAATTATCTACTATCTGAATTTCCATGTCTCTCTTGATGCTCTGGAGATTCTCCATCATAATGTCTTGGAGTACAGTATCTGTGTCTTTAGAACCATCCTCTTCTGCTTCAGAAATCCATATAATTTCAATGTTTTATCTTTTAGAATAATTTAATACCTCTTAGGAAATATTCTGCTTTTGTTTCCTTTTCTCTGTCTCTTTGAATCTTTAGAATAGTTCAAATATCTTGTCTTAAATTTCTGAAATTCTTTCTTATCCCTGTTTAACTCCACTATTGGGGGTTTCTACTGTGTTTTGAAGCTCCTTAAATGTCTTTTTCAATTCCTTAATCTCTTCTATACTTTTCCTCATTACATCCATATCCTTTGTTGACTTTCTCTTTGAATTAATTAATTTCTTGAGACAACTTGTGAACTATTTTTTTGGTTTCTATTTCCAACTTTTCCTCCATTCCAGTTACTCTATTTCCAATCGGTATTTGGAATTCTATTTCTGACATTCAGCAATTTCTGTATGGATGGTATATTCTGTTGTATATCATTGTAATCTCTTGGGGGAGTAGATCTGCTCTTGATTTTTCATGTTGTAAGAGTTCTTCTGCTGGTTTCTGCCCATGAATATTTTCATCTTTTTCTTTAAATATATTAATTATACTTTTTTGGTTGAAATGGTAGGATTTCTCTGAATATTTGTTGAGAGATAATATAACTTTGGACCTTTAGAAAACACTGTACTATCCTATTTAGCCATTAAATCTGGAAAGGTGACACTGGTTCAGGAGGCTCCAAGAACTAGAGCTAACTACCCGTGCTCCAATGAGGTTGGGCCTGTGATTGTGACTTTTCCCCTACAGCCTTTCATGAGTCCCTTTTAAGGCTACAGCCAGAGATCCTGAGCATCAGCTCAGTGAAGTGGCTCACAATGACTCTGTCTTGATGTCAGCCTGCCTTCTACCAAATCCTAAGGAATTGAGGTTTTTAACTGTAATCTCTGCTGGCTACAGATACAAACATCTGCAACCCCAACCTTCATCAATGATAGCTGGAGGAGGGGAGTCTGCAGATATATGTGCTCATGCACCCCTCAATGCTTAAGTGCCACCTCTACTCAGTTTTAGAGAGTCACCAGATGGATACTTTTGGTGCAAATTCCAGACAAATTCTCTCAGGAAGCACTAGCAATATCCACCCAAATGAGTTCAGGGAGTCACCAGGCAGACAACCACAGCCACCAATTGCAGCCAAATTCACTCAGGTGGTGCTATCAAAGCCCACCAAAATGAGTTCAGGAGATCACCAGGTGTACAGAAACCAGAAATCATCAGTGGATCTAACTGAGAAATCTCAAGGAGCTGAAAAGTGTCTTTTCCAGTGGGAAAGGGAGTCAGGAAACTGTACCCTTCTCCCCACCAGTGGTATAACTGCAGTGGCACTGTTTTCATGGCCTACACAATGCTCTAGCCTCTCGGTGAACCCACCAAGCACTCTGGCCTCTGCAAGTTGCAGTTTTTTTGGCAACCAGGAAAGGGGGGAGGGTGAGCTGTGTGTTCAGAATTACAGAGAAAATATTTGTTCATTTTAATGTCAGGCAGGAAAGGACCTAGGCTTGGAGGTAGGACATCACTGGTATGGGCCCATAATTTAACAGCCCTCTCCAGTGGGGTGAGATGAGAGATCCTTTTCTTCCCTTCTCATTACAGAAAACCTGTAGCAGGCCTCCCATTTGGAGTAGTGGTCTGTCCTCTTGGCAATGGGCTCTTTCCAACTAGTTGTTCCATAACTGATCTTTGTTGTCTTTTTTCCTCTTTCTTGGTCCTGCCACTTGTTTCAGCAGGGATGATGTGCACCTTTCTTCTTCTGTGTTCAGGTTCCTTCATTCAGCTTCTCTGAGTCCACATCAGTACAGTATCTTTCCCTCTGGACAGGATCCTCTGGCAAATGCTGCTTCTCGTTGGCCATCTTCACTCCTCCCCCTCAGCTATTTCAATAGCATTCAGTACCCATGGGATTGGAGTCCTAAAGCTTTCCCCAGATTCCTTAGGAGACACATCAAACATGTCCTCTGACAATTCCTGGGTAGGGAGGGGGAGCACTCAGCTTACTGGAAGGTTAGATGCCCAAGCTTAGCATGAGCACAGAACTGGCCATTCACTAGGACCTGGCTCATGATTTCTCCCTCACACCCTGCCCACAATGACAGCACTCAGCTAGCAGCCAAACCAATGGGCAATCCACCCCACCCAGTATTCAGTTCCATCTGCTGAAAACTGTTAAAGTCAACCCACTCATTTAAGCCTTCCAAGGCAGCTCCAGTGAGCAGTTTTACACCCGCCCCCCCAATGCAGGACAGCCCCTTTCTGTCCCCAGTACTCCGTGGGTAAAGTGGCTGACTGGTTTTTGCCCATTCCCAAGCACTTGCATACTGTGCTGTTTTTCCTCAGCTCTAGACCTGGCTCCTATAGTCCACCACTGCTTCACTATGTCACTGTAGTGATGTTCCAAGGTAGGTTCCCCCAGCCAGAGATGGTTGGAGTTTTACCTCCTCTGAGTCTCCATGAGTGGATAGTAAGGAGATGTTAATGGTCCACCATCTTGGTCTGCCCACTGATTTGTGGTTTAATTTTCTTGTAATGATTTTGCCTGACTTTGTCTAGGAAATATTAGTCTCATAGAATGAAATTATAAACTTCCCCTATTCTTCTATATTTCTGAAAGTGAACTTTAAAAAACTGGTGTTAATTCTTAATTAAGTATTTGATAGAAATATTCAGGGAATTCATTTGTGTCTGGGCTCTTTTGTATGGAAAAATTTCAGATGAATTTAATCATTTAATTTTTATTTGTATATCCTATTTTCTTATTGTAATCATTTATATATATTACCTAGGAAATTATTTTTAATTCATATTATTCCATGTTTTTAGATTTTCATGAAGCTAAAATCAAAATTAAAAAAATAATAGTATGCATCTCAGTGTGGTGGCTCACACCTATACTCCTAGGACTCTAGAAGGCTGAGGAGAATAGATTCCTTGAGCTCAGGAATTTGAGACCAGCCTGAGCAAGAGAGAGACCCTGTCTCTACTAAAAATAGAAAAACGAACCAGGCATAATGGCTTATACCTGTAGTGCCAGCTACTTGGGAGGCAGAGGCAAGAGTTTGAGGTTGCTGTGAGGTATGATGACATGACGGCACTCTGCCCAGGGTAACAGAGTGAGACTTTGCTTCAAAAAAAAATTAATAATAATATGGAAAATTAAAAGTTTTGACAAGTTTCCTCAATGTCTCAAGGTCTCCTATATTCCTACGGCACCTCCAGTATTTAATACCCATATTTACAACATGAGATAAATGGGCGCATATAATTTGAAGTAATTTGAGGAATATTCTAATAGTATTCAAAATTTAAAAGTGGGCCTAACTGTCTTTTCATCACTATTTAGACAGGTAAATATAAATTTGAATAAAAACAAATAGGAAATGAGATAGTAAATGAAGAACAATATAAAGACATAAAACTCTGACAAAGATGATTTATTAATACTTACACCTTGTTTTTGACACAATTCATATCTATTTATGTATATATATTTAATGATAAGATGTTTAGTGTATAATTCAAACTTTTATATAAATGAGGAGTAGTTAACATATTTACAGTCATATTGGGTAACATAAAAACCATCGGAGAAATCAACTGTTCTGGTACCAAACAAATAAATGAACACAAGAGTGGCCTATAATTTCATTAAAAAGTTTGATTTGTTAATTAGGTAGACAAATAAACAACATTTTTAGCACTAGACAAAGGATAAAATAATTTTTAATCCCTAAAGAAAGATTTTCTAAGTACTATGAAATGACAGTATAAACCATCATTTACTGTATAACCAAAAAGTAATATGTAAATAGCCATGTGCACATTTCCTTTAAGATAATTTTAAATAACTACAAGAGTAAATCCGGGCACAGTAGCTCATGCCTATAATCCTAGCACTGTGGGAGACGGTAGAGGGAGAATTGCTTGAGCTCAGGAGTTTGAGACTTGCTTGAGCAAGAGTGAGACCCCAATTCCTAAAAAAAAAAATGAAAAACCTAGCTGGGTGCCGTGGTGAGCACCTGTAATCCCAGTGGCTTCCAGAGGCTGAGGCAGCAGGATGTCCACAACCTGAGTCTGATTTGCTGTGAGCTATGATGCCATTGCACTCTGCTCAAGGCATAGGGTGGGACTCTGTCTCAGCAGCAACAACAACAACAAAAAGCATAGAAATAAAAAAAATAAAAAATAAGCAAGGAAATAAAAAAATAATTTAAACCATCATTACTGTTATAGAGTCCAAGTATTGATAAGGAGAAAGCATTCCAATTGGAGCCAAAGGACCTACATTAACTATGGAAAATAATTAATTTACACAATTAATTTTATCAATGATAACTTAATGGTACAGAAAAACAGTAAGTCTGGCCATAAACAGGTATTTTTCTTTAGGATCAATGATTATCACTATATACGTCATATTTAGGACAAAAATATTATTTGGTATTTGGTGCAGATATCTAAAAATACTCAAAAGTTACAATTTTTCATGGGAAAATATGGAAACTTTCCAGGAGCACAAATAAATTAAAAGAAAAATTTATAAGAGTAATCAAACCAAGAAGCCAGTTCTCCCTTGGGGTATTGTGTAATCACATGGATCTCAAGGCTTTGAGGACTGTTCAACTTGATCTCTTTGACTAAACAAAGAAAATTACTCAATGAACTTATCTAAAATGTAAAATTTTTCAAATGTGAAAACCAAATTATTTTCAAATTGTAATTTGTTGTGGACTATGATTAACAAGGTAAGAGCATCTCTAGAGCTGTGTAATATAGAAAATACAGAAATAAAGAGTGCTGAGAGGAATTTATTGCTCTTGCTATATAATTGGTTACCTAGCTGAAATATCTTTATGAAATAAGGGTAACATAAAATATTTTTGGAAGTGAAACATAATGGATAAAGTAAAACATTGATAAATTTTATTACTAATAGGAGCTTCTTAAGATACAGAAGTTTTCTTATATGAAGTTCAGGGAAGCAAAATAAAAGATAACAAACTTCTAAAACATATGGGACATCAAGTCATGGTGGATATCAGACTTTTAAAACCACAAAGGTTTTAATAGCCCCAGTTTAAAATGATTAATATATAATAAATGTAAAATTTTATACATGTTAATTAAATCAAATAAATTATCCTCTGCTTGAAAATTTAACTGATAGCAAAAGAACCTATTCTTCAGAAAATTATTTTTATTTTATGGCACTTTTGCCATATATATTTCGAAGAATGTTTATTCTTTTGTCTGAACTGAGTAGCACCAAAGGACTGACTGTGGCATAAGTATTGACCACAAGACGCTGGACACCCCGGATGACTGGCCCATATGCCCATAACATGGTTGAGTAGGAAGAGATAATTAAATCCACCCAGTACATTACCACAAAGAAACTCACTAGCAGCAGGATGGTCTGGGTGGCCCTCTTCTCTGGGGAGGCTTTAGAGGAAAGCCTGGTGCTATGAAGGTGCTGAGACCGTCTCTGATGCCTGAGCAGGAGGATCACCATGTATGCACTTGAGAGTAGCATGACTCCTACAAAGGAGACATGCCTTGCTAATGACAGAGTGAAAAGAAGACTCCTGATGATGGAGCTCATGGGAGAAAGTGAGCAGTATTGATCTATATTCAGTAGATTTGTCTGAGTCATGTTAGAAGTAGCTACAGTATAGAAGAAGATCATGCCACTGTTAAAAAACAAGGAGAAGGACCACAAAAAGAATAAAACATGAACAATGTAATCTGTGGATTTATGTTTAAATCTGGCCAACCAGGAGGTGCTGGGGCTGATGGTGATGGCCTGGAGTATGCTTAGGAGGCTGGTGGTGCAGATGGAGAGATCCTTGAACACTTTGCTCAGGTAGAAAAATGCCTTACATTTAAAATCACTCTGAAAGTTCAATGACTCAAACAGTTCTGGAGACCCCAATAACACTGCAATGAAGAACTTCACTATGTGAATGAAGGCCAAGTGACAGATGATCAGGTCTGTGGGTTTCACCCTGTAATCCAGAGGAAGTACGAAGATGCAGAAGAGAAAGAGAAAGGTGTTGGCTGAGATTCCAATACCAACTTGTAAAAATAAGCAGTTTTTAATGACAAATGAAATGAATGCATAAATGAAAAATATGTCCATTGTAGTAGTAAAGAGGAAATCTTACCTATCTGAAAACATAAACAGACACTGTCAGTGTTCTTTTATAGTCAAAATTATCACCACAATAACGTTTTTTATATTTCTCTCAATCATTAACTCTTCCTATGTGATATAAGTGATTAAAAATACAGCTACATAAGAAAGACTGGATGTGGTATGCACATTTTTATCCCACTTTCACAATGTATTTATTTTGATTAATGGAATTTTCAGATCCAAAAAGAGAACTGTATAATTCTACAAATATCCAGTATGTGACTGCATGAAATACAAAAATTAATTTTCAAATATTATTTGGGATTAGGAACTCCTGAAATTTATAACCTGGTGTTTTCAATGATGAAATATTAAACTATAAAAAAATTGTTCTCAGTTAACAAATTCAAGTTTGATTCACTTCCATACATTACACTGAAAATTAAAATCTTAGTATGGATATTTTGATGCAAAATGTGTCATTTTAAAATTAGTATCCCTAAATTTTAAAAAGTTATCATATAACATTGTCCTAATGTATCAATTTTTATTTTTTGATTTAAAATTTAAAGTCTTGACTCGGCACCCATAGCACAGTGGTTACGGCACCAGCCACATGCACCAAGGCTGGTGGGTTCAAACCCAGCCAGAGCCAGCTAAACAATGACAACTGCAGAAAAAAAAATAGCCTGGAGTTCTATAGTCCCAGCTACTTGGGAGGCTGAAGCATGAGAATCGCTTAAGCCCAAGAGTTTGAGGTTGCTGTGAGCTGTGATGCCATAAAACTCTACCTAGGGTGACATAGTGAGACTGTCTCAGAAAAAAATAAATAAATAAAAAATAAAATAAAATCTAAAGTCTTCATTATCACAGATGTTTGTATCAATTGTTTACAACAAAATTCAATAACAAATTGTATTAAAAATATACAATGTTAGCATTATATAGGTATTTATTGACATATTTATATTATAACATTATAGATATAATGCTTCACTATACAGTGCTTCAATGTACATACTAGTGTGTACATATACACACTTCATCAGCATTATTTTATAACAAATAACAAATGTAATGTATAAGTATATATAATGTATACATGCATATATACACATATATAGTAAGTCCCCATTTAATGTCACTGAGTCATTGATAGGTTTGTAAAAACTGTGACTTTAAGAAAAATGATGTACTTTATAAGGAAACCAATTTTACCATAGACAAACTGATATAAACAAGTGCCAACTTTCTATAGAATAAAGTATGTTATTTTGCTTAAATTTATAGTTTCCAAAAATCTATCAATGACAAGTGAGCACTGACTTACATAACACACTAGCATATCTACTGCCATGTCTGCATAATGTGCCCACTGTGTATGCCCCTAGAGATCTTGTCCTTATTCTTTAAAAAGCATTGTTTTACTCTCTCTTATCCCTCATTATAAAGAGCACACAAAATGCTAATAGACTGTAAATGATTTAATAGTATTTGCACAGCTGAGATGAAGTAAATTTTATGGTAATGGTGAAAGAACCACCAAACAAACAAATAACATCCAGCTGAGTCATTCTACCATTACATCTCCTGTGGTCTTACTGTTTCTGTCCTCTCAAAATTTGTGTTAAAATCTTATCAACAGGCGGTGCCTGTGGCTCATGTGGCTAGGGCGCCAGCCATGTACACCCAAGGTGGCGGGTTCAAATCCAGCCTGGGCCCGCCAAACAACGATGGCTGCAACCAAAAATTAGCCGGGCGTTGTGGCGGGCGCCTGTGGTCCCAGCTACTTGGGAGGTGGAGGTGGGAGACTCGCTTGAGCCCAGGAGTTGGAGGTTGCTGTGAGCTGAGATGCCACGGCACTCTACCCAGGGGGACAGCTTGAGGCTCCTGTCTCAAAAAAAAAAAAATCTTATCAACGGCTAGGTGTGGTGGCTCATATCTGTAATCCCAGTATTTGGGGAGGCAAGGCAGGAGGATTCCTTGAGGCTAGGAATTCAAGACCAGTTTAGGCACCATAGTGAGTCATTTTCTCTACAGTAAAAGTTAAAAATCAGCAAATTACAGTCCTGCATGCCCATAATCCCCCTTACTCAGAAGACTAAGGCAGGAGAGTCATTTGAGCCTAGGAGTTGGAGGTTGTGGTGAACTGTGATCATGCCACTGTACTCCAGTCTTGAGGACAGAGGAAGACTGTGTTTCAAAACAAACACAGCACAAAAAAAAAGAGGTACCACTAAGGTGGTAGTATTAGTTTATGAGACTTTTTGGAAGTAATTAGAAACTAGGAGCTCCCATGAATGAGATCAGTGCGCCTTTACTAGAAGACCCAGGAACCCACTTTGCTTTTTCCACCATATGAAGAAATGACTAGAAGGTACTTTCTATGAATCAGGAAACAAGACCTCACCAGGCAAAATATCTTCTAATGTTTTGATATTGGAGATAGTTACCTTCAAAACTGTGAAAAATAAAAGTATGGTATTTATAAGCCACCCAATGTATAATGTTTGTTACCACGGCCTGAATAGACTAAAAAGAAGCAACATCACTCCAATATGTTTTCTTCTTTATCCCTCCATTTCAGGATCTTTAGGATCACATTAGGCCCACTAGTCATTAATAATAGTATCCATGCCTTAAAGTCAAGTGATTATCAACCTCCTTTCTATATGCAACCTTAATTCTGATGTTTGCATAATATAAGATAATATATTCTCGGGGTCTGTGAATATCCTTAGAGTGGGCAGCCATTTGTTTACCACCAATGCTATCAACCAATTTTATTATATTAAACATGATCCTTGCTCTCTTCCAATTTACTTTTAACTCCTGAAATCCCTTTTATAAACTCCCTTCATCTCAAAAAGAAAACTCAGTTTTCAATGGGACAATCACTACATTTTTTCACTTTTTGACATCTGTGAGATGCAACAAAATGCTCATTCTTTCATTTTATTTTACTTCATTTTTTTGCAGTTTTTGGCTGGGGCTGGGTTTGAACCGACCACCTCCAGCATATGGGGCTGGCACCCTACTCCTTTGAGCCACAGGCACCGCCTTTCAGTCTTTTTTAAGATTTCAGTGAATAAAGTGATAGCTTTTATAGATATTTAGATTTCAATAGAAAACTTCCTTTTCCTAAGTATAATCAAGATATTTTCAACATCAGAATAATAACATTTATTGAATTTTATAATCAATTATGTTATTTTTATACATGCAAACTACACTCATTCAAATTCCTTAACTAGACTTGTGTTTTCAGTGCAGACATTTGACAGTGTTATGGGCTCAAAATCAGAAGGTCATATGGGTGTTAGAATATTGTTCTAAAATTACTTAATGCATATAAAGAAAATTTTGTATATTTGATCAAAAAGTCAAAATGCTTTTTAAAAGTATTTATTCTACTGATAAAACACTTTTAATATTCAATGCCCAAACCAAAAACTGATAGTTACCATAGTTACCACCAACATATATTACCATTACACTTGGCTTCTGCTGTCATGTTGGAACCAGGATAATATTAGCTTAACAGCACAGTGGTCTCCACATTTTACAGAATCACAGTCTGGTACCAGTAAAATAGCATTTGAGCATGAATTAGTAATATATATGTGATTATTTAGTACCTATACATGCAGATCATTTAACTGATACACTGCATGTAACATAAGCTATATCCCCGTAAGATTTGTAATATTTTCGTTTTAGTCTACATTGGATATCCAGCTCATCACTAATTCTCTAAATGAATATCATATACTCAAAAAGAGTATATATGCTAGATCAACAAATGACAGGCAGCTTTTTTTTTTTTTTTGAGATAGAGCCTTAAGCTGTCCCCCTGGGTAGAGTGCTATGGCATCACAGCTCACAGCAACCTCCAACTCCTGGGCTCAAGCGAGTCTCCTACCTCAGCCTCCCAAGTAGCTGGACCACAGGCACCCTCCACAGAGCCTGGCTATCTTTTGGTTGCAGCCATCATTGTTGTTTGGTGGCCCGGGCTGGATTCGAACCCGCCACCTTAGGTATACGTGGCTGGCGCCTCAGCCACTTGAGCTACAGGTGCCGAGCTGGCAGGCAGCTTTTAAAGTTACTCCTGAGAGCACTGGTGCTGACCCTAGTCAGGAAAGCACCAGGAATCTCTGGATTAAAGCTGAGATATAAAGCACTACACAGTTAAGTTTGAACTTCAGGGAAATAATGAAAAACTATTTTAGTATATGTATCTCCTAAGTATTGCATATAAATATTACCTTCATCTATACAAATATTGAAGTAATTCATAATTTATTATTGTCTTTCTGAATGTTAAACTTAACTTAATCCTAAATTTTCATTTAGGGATTATGAAAACCTCACCAGGCTTGGCGCCTGTGGCTCAAGTGGCTAAGGTGCCAGCCGCATACACCTAAGGTGGCAGGTTCGAATCCAACCTGGGCCTGCCAGACAACGACGGCTGCAACCAAAAAATAGCTGGGCATTGTGGTGGGTGCCTGTGGTCCCAGCTACTTGGGAGGCGGAGGCAGGAGACTCACTTGAGCTCAGGAGTTGCAGGTTGCTGTCAGCTGTGATGCCACAGCACTCTACCCAGGGGAATAGCTTGAGGCTCTGTCTCAAAAAAAAAAAAAAAGAAAGAAAGAAATCCGGGGGATCCTGTCATCTCCATTCCCTTCTTTGGACACTTCATTTCACACCTGAGATTCAGAGAAACTTTATTTTCTCTTCTTCCAGAAGAGCTTGGTTTGTTCAAAGATAAGGATAATCCTGATGCAAAGGTTTGAGTTACACCCTTGCAGTGACAGTGCTTTTTTGCTCAGCTTATGGTCCTGGACCAGGAAGCTGCGTCCACACACCTCACTGATGGCTGCTTGGAGACCAGCAGTGACATGAGGCGACATGATGTGCAGGAACTGAATTGAATTCTCTTCAGTGCTCTAGAAACATCTTTAGTTGGAACCTCTGGCCATGACCTCATCAATCGTGTGTAGCATGGA
>CAUYTI010164049.1:0-15310 GCA_963575145.1 Galago senegalensis
CCCCCCCCCCCCCCCCCCCCCCCCCCCCCCCCCCCCCCCCCCCCCCCCCCCCCCCCCCCCCCCCCCCCCCCCCCCGGAAGCCTTGTGGATCTGGTTAAAATATCTCCTGGCTTTAGCAGTGAATAATAACCTACTAAGGACCTGAACTGTTCGTGCAGAAGAAGACATTAAATTGCCAAAGCCCACACAGGGACCAATTTCTTAAATATGACTAGAACATTGATTATGAAGGGGAAGAAAAGTATAAACAATTCAGCTAGAGAAGAGATAAATGAAATAATTATGGAAGACTCTATATGCTACATGAGTTAACACTTTTGAGCACTTGCTATGTACCAGGAATACTAAATGCTTTCACGAATTATCTGAATCGTCACAACACTTTGAGTTAGGAATAATTACCTCACAGTTGATGGAGAGGGTAACATGTGAATGTCATAGAGGTTTCAAATTGCAAAGACAGAATTGGAACCCAGTTCAGATTAAAGGTGAATGTGAGCTCATAATCCTCTACTCTGCTGCCTCTCAATGAAAGCTGCTAGAGGGAGCCATTGAAAGGTTTTTAGACTAAGGAGTAAAGTGATCAGATTTGCTCTTTAGAAAGACTGCACTGCAACTATGTGGAGCTGGATAAAGGAGGTGAGTCTAGATACAGAAAGATGCTGTCAATATGTCTGCAGTCATCCAGGTAAGAAATGATTTAAAAAAAAAAATCCCTAAACTGTACCAGTGAGAATGAAGAAGGCAGATTCAAGAGTATTTTACGAGGAAAAATTATCAGTTCTTAGTGATTAAATGACAAAAGTTGATGAGAGAGGAATAAGAATCCAGGCTTGGGGAACCAGATGGAACATGATATCACCTACCCAGAATAGAGAAGCAAAAAGATTTTATTTGTTCAGTTATATACCTATATAGTGTCCCCCATACACAAAACACGTCCATAAGGCCAAAAGTCTGAAATAAATAGTCCTGGTTGTTAGAAAATATTCTTAAAAGCAAAAATGACAAACCATTATATACAAGGCATATTTAAAACTAGGCATTTCTATCAACAGACTTGCCTTAAGAGTCCAGTAAAAATATGTCGCACTATCATTTTTTAGTATTACTACATGCAGAAAACAAATCAATAGAGGAAAGGCATCTGATAATTTTACAATGTGTTATTATATTTGAATTTGACAGCTCTTCAGTCTCGTAGACAACACCCTGTAATTTGTTTGACTTGTCTGTCTCCCTGTAAATTTATAGGGAAAAAATGTTTTATTACTCAAACTATAATACATATTTTTTTATCCTACTATCACTACTGAGACTTGCCAAGAACTTAGTTCAATCAAAACCTCCTACTTGATTTCCTATAAAATATGATCTACTTCACATTAGCTTTATTTTAGTAACAATTCCTAGATCTTAGCCACACCTTTCATCCAAGGAAGCTCTCTGCAAATCTTAAAGCACAGCAATCCTATGCAGAAATGGCAAATTATTTCAATTCCCATTTTACTACAGTTAGGAAACTGGCCCAGGGGAAGTAGAGTAACTTGGAAATAATCACAAAGTCAAATGCCAAAAATAACAACTTTGAGTCAATCCATGAGAAAATACTGCCCCCAGTTGAAATAACATGAAATTCAATATGAGGAGGATGCAGAATGCAAAATAATGCTGTAGAGCCAAGTCTTATGACTTAATTTCTAAAAATGATTGAACACCAGAATTAAGATCTGTAAGAACTGTCAAACAAAACATTCTTCCCTAATTTCTTGCCCATTTAGAATGCCAAAGATTATTTAACAAATTACATCTGGCAAAAATTGCCTTTTTCCCCAAAGCAATTTTTATCATACCCTCTTAAAAGACAGCGATAGAAATCTATTGGTATAAGGCAACAGGTAACTTTCTAACAAAGCTAGCTGCATAAAATCAATACTTACAAGCATACATTATAACAGATCTAAAAATACTGGAAGTGACACTCTTAAATTCTTTTCTTTACAGCATGTATACATAGATTAAAAATTAAAAGTTTTAACAGTCAATATTCAGAATGCTGGTTTCCCAGCACAATTCATCCAGCAGATTCTAAATATACTGTCATTTGTTATAATTTAAAGGTATTGTTTTATTTGGTCTTACATGATTTAGAAACCAAAAAAACACAACTCAAATTGTAGACGTGTTTTACAAGTCTGCATAATCATTCTTAAATGCTTAAGTCAGAGCCAAATATCTTCCATTACTACACAGTATTTACAATTTGCTTCCAGAGAGAACCAGCGTGATCAAGATTTTACCTTGAGATTAAAGGAAGACAAATAATGATTATTAGTAAAACCCACTCATGGAACCCAGACTGCACATTTTCACAAAAAGTTCATGTATCAATCAGGAAACTATGGTTTTCCATTAATTAAAATTCAAAATAATTCTAATTACCGCCACAATGAATAACAAAAAAAGACTTTCTACTGACATTCCTTAGGGTAGATCTTATATATCCTCTTATCAGTAACACTTTATGTAGAACATCAGTGGTAAACGAAATGACACTCCAAATGATTTTATGGAAAAACATACCTTTAAAAGCAGTGATCAACTAGTGTGAAAAAACAAACTTCTGAAAAACATACTCAGCACAGTAATACTGGTAAACGTAAAACCCGCTTGCTTCAAGCACCAGAATAACTCAAGGCATTAAAATACACCACACCTCACACACACACCATCCCCCTGCAAAACCCCAAACTCCATTACCATAACAATAATAATAGGAACAAGTTAACAACTCTTCAACATTAGGAAGTATCTTAAAGATAACCTCACTAAGGCTATGCTATGTATATTACACAGTAAGTATATACTAATGGTTTTAAACTGTATTAACATAATCCAGCAGACCCTAGAAACAGTATCCATCAACTAGAAACTGCAGTCTTCAGCGCTTTCCTCCCTTCAACCTCAAAGCTGGGACAGAAGGGTGGTGGCTGTCACACATCTACAGAGCAAAAAGGAAATAACTGTAAACTACTTACTAAAAAACTAAAACATCTATAATTCCCAAGTAGGATGCTTCTCTTTTTCCTTATGATGCAGGAGTTACTGGTAAAATAACTCTACATCGAGATTCAGGAAAATGCAGCAATTCACTCCAACATAAACAAATTTTTAATATACAAATTCACTCAACTTCTCACACACCAAATGAATACCCACTGTGGGTATCTGAAGGTACTCTTAACCATCAGGAGGAAAGAAAAAAAAAAAAATACTTGTGCCTCCTAAATGCCCCACCATACCCTCTACTGATCTCCAGGTAGCCTGGATGCAAAGCTAGGACAGCTGCCCTTGGCCTAGGCCTTCAGAAACCATTGAAGGGGAGGGGGCGCAATTACCACCAAGACACCAGACCTTTTTCCAGGGCTACTGTTTCCAAGTAAAACCACCACAGGACCAAAAAGACAGCTACGAAAATCGGAGATGCTTTAATTCCGAGAGGAAAGGCACGCGAGGCGGGGGACGTGCATAAAATCACGAGAGAAAGGGGAAACTAAGTATCCCATGCATCGTTCAAACCCACAAAACAACAACCCGAAGAGTGTGAAACACCAGATGGAGTCCCCGGGGCTAAGACAGTTGAGCAGACACACACCGTGGGTAGTGGATAAATCAACTGCTGATGGGAAAAGAAGGGAGTGCTAAAAGAATAAGCCACTGGATGGGGAAGACAAAGCCTCTGGGGGTAATCATGGACCAAAGAGAACAGATTCACAGGAGAAAGACAATGGACGAAAAATTAAGGCAGAAATCTGGTGCCTGGACTGTGGCAGGTCTCTCGACTGCCGACAAGAGAGGGGCACAACAAAGGGGCAAGGGAGGAAAGACAGGAGGGGAGGAGACGGAGAAGGGACCCGGGGCGCGACCGGTCGGACAAAGCGCCCAAGGCGGCGAAACAAAGGGCCGGGGGTAGAGAGTCGCGGGGGGCAGCGGGGAAAGACAAAGCGCCCGGGGCTGGGGACACCAGCGGGGCAAGGAGGAGACGACGGCCGCGAGGAACAAAGCTGCCCGGAGCCCTGAGGCAGGGCCCGCGGGAGGCGGGCGGGAAGCGCGCGGCAGGCACAGCGCCCGCGGGCCCCGCGCGCCCGGCCGCACTCTCGCCCGCACCCGCCGGCCTCGCCGCCGCCGCCGCCCGCCCTCACGCGCCGGAGCCCGAGCCACGGCGGCGCAGAGCGGCAGCGCACGGCCACACGCCGCCGCAGCCGCCGCGCTCCGCGCACGCGACGCCGCCCCCGCGGCCCCCAGACGCCAAGCGCGCCACGGCCCGCGGACCCGTCGCCCGCCGCAGGCTGGCAGACGCCCGCAACTTTCCCGGTTCCCAGCGCTCTGATTCCCCGAGACTTACCCTGTCACAACAGGCGCCATCTTCCACAAACTCTCGCCAAAACTCCAACCCTCGCGAGATTCCCCCCGACGCCTTCCCTGGTCCCTCTCCCCCGCCCCTTCCTTTTTTTCCTCGCTCCTTGATTCCACCCAGCCCCCGCGCTGCTTTTCCCCTCGCAACCACCGCGAAGAGCCAGACGCCTCGCGCCGCCCGCGGTGTAGGGGATCCTGCTCGCTGCCTACCCTGGAAACCTACCCAAGCGATGGAGCATGCGCAGGCGGCTCCTCCGCGGGCGAGCCCTCGGTGTGGTCCATAGGGAGCGCTCCGGTTATCCGGGTTTTGGGACGCGCCCTGAGGGACGTACGTGGAGACTGAGGAAAACCGGAGGGGATTACTACGGGGCCGCGGAATGGAGGGCCAGGAGGCGGGGCCAAGGGGACGGGAGGAGGGGTCCTGGGAAAATCTGCCGCGTTTCACAGGCTTAGATGAAACACCTCCTCAAATGGGTGTTTTCCAAGTGGCTTCCCGCTCACTCTGGGTTCCCAGCTCTTTTCATTCATTCAAAATGTTCTCTGGGCGCCTCCTTTATGCTAATGTTGGCGTTAGCTACAGGCGCTACGGAGGTGCCTGGGGTTTGGGCGAATGACATACCAGGCACTGTGTTCATTCCTTCGGCCTCCGTGCTAGTACGGAGACCCCTCCAGAGCCGTGCAAACGGAAAACTTTTGCACTTGAGCTCTGTTGCCTTAGCTTTCTTTTTTCTGGGTGCGAGATGAAGTCAGGACAAGGCTTCTAGCATCGACACCCCTAAAATTCCCCTCTCATATACCCTCTAGAGCGCCGAGTAGTTTTCTCCAGAAGTGCAAACTGCGCTGGAATGGAGTGCCACATTCTGCCACCCCCCCCCCGACTCAGTTCAGGAGCCGGCTGTTGCGTGAGCCTCCCTAAAACTTCATCGCAGCCCCCAGGCGTGTCTAAGTCCAGGTATATGTAGGGGGCCGACTACTGCACAGGGAAGCGGGCATCCGTGGGCCTGGCACAGCCGAAGGCACTGGTAGCTGTCGCAAACGTACTTCAGGCGGCCTGGACACGGAAGCTCCCGTGTAAACGTAGCCTGTCCAGGCATTTAATAGCAGGGTGCAGGGCCCAAACCGACACACACACACCCCCCCACACACACACCTGCAGTCCCCCCTTCATCCACCTCCCTTGTCCTTTCCTTCCCTAGAGATTCCCAGATTCAGCGCTGCCTCCCGCAGGGAGCCCTAAAACCCGGACAACTGGAATCCACCGCCCGAAACCTGCTGAAGGCGCTGCAGGATTGGCGCGGCACGCGCGACCGGCAGTGCGCATGTGCCCAATGCGGGCAGCCCAGTCTCACGCTACAACTCCTTCCCACCGCCTTCCACTACTCTGCTCAGACACAACACGGGCCGTGGGAAATTTCCTAAACCTCGCGAGAACGCGCCCTCTGTTGCCTAAGCTTTTGCCTCAAATCTCGCGGAGCCCTGGCAGGACAGGTGTTTGTCTAGCGCAGCTCCAGGCGCTGTTCGTGCCGCGCGTGCCCAGGCGGCGGGCGGCAGGCGCGGGCAGTGTGGGAAGGGAGCGGCGCGCCGTGGAGGCGGGGCGGGTGGGCGCATGGCTGGGCGCACAAGGCGGAGGCCGCGGGGGAGGAGACCCGATGTCTCGAACACTCGGCACAATCCCGGTGACGCTAGGTCGAAGAAAGGCGATGGGGAAATCCTAAAGAAAGAAGGGGAAGCTAGGAGATCAGACTCTGCTTCTGGCTGAGAGGGTGAGAGGTCAGGCTCTAGGGCCCATCTCCCGGGGAGGGTTCCTGTGGGCCTCCACGAGCCTGGTACTTTCCTAAAATGTGTTAGACGCTGCGCCCCTCGCCTCCGGGAGCTGACAGACGTCCTCAATGTCGGGTTTGAGTCATGCCTCTGAGTCACCTAGTCTGGCCACCACTTCACGTGCTTTAAAGCTAGCTGCGATTCCCTTAGCTGCTCTCCCCTAGCAGTTGGTTGTTTTCTTGCTAATCTACTTTCTGGCCTTGTGAGTCGGGTAGGAAAAAAAAAATGCTGCTCTGCATTCTCTCGCTGCCTTGTAAAGACTCTGCCTCGGGCTCGATTTTTTCATTTCTTTCCTCCAATCTCTCTTCTTAGCTTTTTGAAGGAGTCCCCAGATCAGTTTCTGTTCGTTTTTCCCTCCCACTAATATGACTTGAAATATTGGTTTTGCTTTCCTTCATTTTTCCATATTTTTTGTTTGAAATGTCGCATTTTAGATATTGTTGCATTGGGTGCTTTCGTGACTACTTTTAAATATATCACTTCTTTTTGGATCATTAATCTGTCCAGTGAGTTCCTGGTCACGTTCTTCTAGCAGGCACATTTTAGGTTGTCCAGAGTGTGGTTTCTGTACCAGACTAACCAGACATAGGATCTAGTATCTTGCTGATAATTTACACCCACAAATGTAGAATCGACTTGAATTTTGGTATTTGCTGGACAATGAGTTTTTGAGTTGTTTGCACAATTTTTAGTAATGTGTCCATGTGTGTTTGCCTATTTTTTTAATTATATTTTTCATACAGAAAAAATTTAAGAACTTTGAAATAATATTTCAGTTCATGTCTGATTTGGAACAGGATGTCTCAGGAGTAGGACAATGTCCTTAGACCCTTAATCCCAAGAAGGTACTTTGGTCATGGTGCAGTCCAGGACACTGATCTCATGTGGAACTATGGCCTTCTGAGAACCCCAGGTCCTTGGAAAGCCATGGTAACCACAACTGTAATCATAACTCCTCATTTTCACCTTAAACATGGTTTGCCTGTAACTATTTCCCATCTCAGTAAAGGGCAACTGCATTCTTCCATTTACTTAAGCCAAGAACCTAGGAGTCATTCTTGCCTCCTTTCTCTCTCACACTCCAGATCCAATCAGAAAATCATTCTGGCTCTGCCTTCAAAATACACCACAATCCAAATACTTTCACATGTCTTTGGCTACCAGTCCAATCTAAACCTCTCCTTTCCCACCTGGTTTAAAGAAGTCTGCTAACCCATCCATCCTTCCTTCTTCCATTCTTGCCTTCCCCCAGTCTGTTCTCTGTGGAGCATTCTAGAATTCGCTAGTGGTTTTTTTCATTTCACTATGAGGACCTGCAAAATGTGGCTGGTGGCCAACTCCAGCTGCCACCACCACTTCTCTACCCTCGCCTCCTCCTCTTCCTCCTCTCACTGGGCTCTAACCAGTTGCCTTCCTTGCTGTATCTGGGACACACCAACACACCCTTTGCTCCTTCTGCTACCTGGAATTGCTCTTTCCTCAGACATCCTGTGACTCATTCCCTAACTCCTTTCAGACCTTTGCTCAAATGTCACCTCCTCAGTTGCCTCCTCAGAGGCTTTCTCTGACCACCCTTCACAAGAGTGACTCCATTTTTTTTCCCCTTGGCACTTACCACAACCTGTCATACCATATATCCTATTTGTGTTCTGAGCTTACAATCTGCCTCCTCCTGTGACATTATAATCTTAATGAGAACAGGGACTTTTGTCTCTTACTCATTATTAAAGCCTTACCCACTAGAACGATGCCTGGTGCATTTTAGTATGTGTAGAATGAATGTAGAATGTCTTCCACATTGGAAGAGAATAGAAATGATTCTCAACACTCTTTCGGCTTTCTAGGGTTCAAAACAATATTTGGTTTAGACCATCAGCATGTGCCCCAGTACCAGACTGCCTGGGGAGGAGGAAAAAGCTCACAAGTAAAACCACCTGTGTTAGCTTTCTGCAAAAAACAATTTTTCCTCTGGGTTAAACCAGTCCTGAGGCTGCACTTACTTAGCATTTCCTATACTCCCCATTCTAGAACCTCAGGAAAGAAAAGACTATTAGCAGGATATAAAGAAACAAATATTTTCATGGGTTGCTAGTAGGAGTGAAAGTGTAATCTTTATGGAAACCATTTTGGGCAAAATTTACAGTGTAAAAGGATAGATAAATATGTATTTATTTATCTGTGTGTGACTGCCTCCCTTTCAATAATGGTGACACTTTTCAGTATTGCTACCTGTATGATCTTACACAAGTTATTTAACCTATAGTGCCTCAGTTTCTTTATCTGTAAAATAGAAACAGTTGGAGGATATAGGGGGAGCAGTTGCCTCTCTCACAGTTTGCTATCCTGGATCTTCTGAATTTTGTACCATGTGTATGTATTGACTACTCAAAATGTAAAACATAAAAAAGGTGGGGAAGAGGAGGAAGAAAAGGAACAAATGTGTGAGAAGACAAAAAATATTGACCAAATAAAAATTTTTCTTCCACGTTAGTAGAACTGCTTTTCAAAAGAATTGATGTACATGATCTATCATCTCAGTTGAATTAAAACAGTCATACTAACTCATAGTCTATTCAAACAGCATGTTTAAAGTCCCCACCACTGCAGATCAGGCATCAGCTTTAGTGTCTGACAAACATGGATAGTGCAAAGAACCCAGGGTACACAGAGCAGTTGCAGTGTAATTCTATTCTAGAATAGAGACATGAGTTTAACTTCTACAATGGAGAAGTTAAATGCCTAACTCTTAGGCATTTCTCTAGGCAATGGAGAAATGCCTAACTCTTGCCTGATAGGCCCAGGAAGCCTTCGTAGAGTTATCTTTTGAGCAGACTCTTAACTGCAGTGGAAGTTCAAAGGACACCCAGAGGAGGAGGAAGCATGACAAGCACAGGAAACAGCATGTTCAGGGTGCAAGGTGTGAAAGAGCATCTCTTATTCAGGGGAACTCCAGATGGGGGGTGGTGCATGCAGAAGAGAGACGGGCATCCTAAGCAAGGTTGTAAGACGCGCCTGGTAGAACTAGGGTCCTCAAAAGTTAGTGCTCATCATAATCACCTGGGTCGCCCACTCCCGAAGATGCTAAATGAGAAAAATCTAGGCTGAAGCCAAGGACCAGGCATTTAAAGCCTGCTAGTAAGAAATTCTTATGCAAACTGCCCATGAACCAAGCTTGGAGAATCTTTGTTATAAAATTGGGTATAACCTTTCTCTGGGAGTTTCTCATCAAAAGGAGTAATAGCAAGTAGGGTTTTTTGTTGTTGTTTTTAATCAATAAATGAAGTTTTTGAATAGTAAAAGGAGTGACTTTGGGAATCCCAAAGTATGTATCCAAAGGGAATGTGGGGTGGCACCTGTGACTCAAAAGGGTAGGGCGCCGGTCCCATATGCCGGAGGTGACAGGTTCAAACCCAGCCCCAGCCAAAAACTGCAAAATAAGTAAAATAAAGAGAATGTGAAGCAATTAGCAGCTTGTGAGGGGGTCATTACAGTTTGCTATGGTGGTTTAAACAAAGTGACACATTTCAATATTGCTATCTGTATGATCTTACACAAGTTATTTAAACTATGTAGTGCCTCAGTTTCTTTATAAAATAGAAATAATAGCTCCCAATTCATAGACCTATAATGAGAATTCAAAGTGTTACTATGTTTAAAGCACATAGAACAACATTGTGGGGACAGGTTACAAATAAATTCCCTTGGAATAGAGAAGCTAATCAATGTCTCAGGAATTTTCTAACATGGATAGACAATTGTGGTCATATTTTACTAACTTGGGTTATTTTAAAATCGACCTAGTTAAAACCCCTCTCCTGTATTTACCTTTAACAGATTCAGTCTCCTCTAAAAAACAAAAATGGGGGAAATGTAGGATAGAGCATAGGGTTAAAAGTGCTAGGTACTAGGGACAGAGAATCTGGGAAAAAGCTAAGCATCACTGCTGACCCTGAGTACTAAAAACAACACTTGCTAGACTCAGCATACTGTCCCACCCTAAGTCATATACTAGCAATAATAAGACAGAAATGCAGTATACAGAATGTGATAAGAGTTTAATCATGCAGCTAAAAATAACCTTTTTGTTTTTGAGACAGGGTCTTAAGCTGTTGCCCTGGGTAGAAGTTGCCTATAGCTCCCAGCAACTTCAGACTCTTGGACTTAAACGATTCTTCTGCCTCAGCCTCCCAAGCAGCTAGGACTACAGGTCCCTGCCACAGCGCCTGTGTATTATATTTTTGTTGCAGTTGTCATTTTTTTAGCTAGCCCGGGCTGGGTTCGAACCCACCAGCCTCTGTGTATGTGGTCAGCCCCCTACCCACTGAGGTATGTGCACTACCAACTACTTGTTTTTTTAACCTTTAGTCTCTCTTTGAAGCTTCTTGCTGCACTATATTTTCTCATGCCTGAGATTTCAATAAAAGCCAGTGAGGAACATTGGAGGGGGCCACACTCCTATTTCTCCTTGCAGAGTGCTTGCTGATGTTGGCCACCCCCAGGTCCTTCAGTTCAACACAAATGGACTGACTAGGTGTTATTACTTTGTGTCAAGTCAGACTGACACAATGCTATCACATAATTGCTACCATAGTATTAGTTTTTATCATTTTTATTCAACAAATTCATAACTTCATTCATCTCATCAAAATCTCTCAGTGTGTCAAAATGTCCTTAACACTTCAATAATCAACGTTAAAAATGGCCAAATATAGTGATGATTTTGTCCACTATATGGATTGGTGTTAATCGCCACTATTTTGTCCACTATGGATTGGTGTTAATCCATTTATTTATCATTTCTCACTCAGAAAAGACAGTCATTATTATTGTTATTTTATTTCCAAGAGGCTCACATGCCCCCAAAACTTTGGGAAACCTGCTGTAGATGGCCAAAGGGAGCCTCTGAGGATATAAAGATATAAATTCATGAGATCAGATTGTATAGGGGCCTACCTTGCTGATAATTCACATCAGAAATTAGGAGCCACATTCTCCACAGATGTTTCTCAGCTCGTGTTTTTGTGTTCATTTTTCTGCCTCCCATGCATTCTTCACATCATCTTTATCATTTTCTACCATGTGTTAATCAAGGTTAGTAAAATATATAGGAGATTGAAAGAATGCCAAGGCAGGTTCCATCAGATGATGCAACACTGTAAGGAAAATAAGCTCTGACTCCAGGATTAAAAGAAACAAAGAGAACATTGAAAATGAGGCATGGAGTGAGCTTCAAGAGAACTTAAGAAACAAAAATAAATACCCCTTTCTTTCTAATTATGTTTAATTTTTCACAGGATTCTTTGGCCCTGACAATTTGGGGTTTTTGTTTTGCAGGCCTGGGTTAAGTTTTACTTAGCTTGCTAACATGTGTGGCAGTTCAGGAAAGTAAGGCAAGAAAATGAACGGGCCATTTATTCTAGTGATGTGGAATGTAAATGAAATCAAATGCACATTTGGTGAGAAGAACGTGTACAAATCGAATGGTTTGTCAGAAGTTTTTGTAGCTAATGTAATTGGAAGAAAATGTTTCCATGTGTGATTGATGTGTTTTGTTCTTTCTCTAACATGAGCAAGATAAAGCCTGTTGACACTATCTGTACAAGAAATGACAACACCATATGCATCATAAAATTCCAGTTATCTGTTTATAAGGAAATATATTTCAATTTTAATTTCCTAAATTTCCCCCCTTTGTCATGTATCATATATTGCATTGAGTTTGGGTTCTGCTTTAAACCAATGTTAAACATCCATAGTTAAAAAAAAAAAAAAAACAGCTGGGGTATGAATGAAAGAGCATTGAACTAGCTCCATTTTTGAGGTCTAGGGCCTCCACCACTGACCAGATGGGCAACTTTGGACAAAGTCATTTTTCCTCACCTGCAAATGGGAGATGTAAACGACCCAATAGGGTCTTTTTGAGAATTGATGAGCTAGTTCATGAAATAACGGGGTACATAATAAGCACTCAGTAAATCTTACTTTCCTCAGGAAATTCTCCTGCCCATACTCATACTCAGTTTTTTGGTTTTTGTTTTTTGTTTTTTTGAGACACAGCCTCAAGCTGTTGCCCTCAGTGGCATCACAGCTCACAGCAACCTCCAACTCCTGGGCTTAAACAGTTCTCTTGCCTCAGCCTCCCAAGTAGCTGGGACTACAGCTGCCGGCCACAATGCCCAGCTAATTTTTGGTTGTAGTTGTCATTGTTGTTTGGCAGACCCGGGCTGGATTCGAACCCGCCAGCTCTGATATATGTGGCAGACACCTGAGCTGCTTGAGCTAGAGGCGCTGAGCCCATTCTCAGTTTTCTTATCAGATGGACTAATACCACTTGCCATAGAGTTTATGGCATGGATCAAATTAGATAATTGTGTGGATAATTAAATTGAAAGAATTATCTTTAAGTAAAGTCATGGTCTTTAATATCAGTTGGCTTATTTATATTTAAATATTTGACTGTGGTTAATACAGCCAATCAAAAAAAAAGAACCTTGCCTTTTCTCCTTGAGTTTGTTTTACTATTAACCTTGTACACAGATGGCCTTTATCACTTTTTCAAAGAAAGCCTACCAGAAAGGTTTCACCTTTGTAACTGTATTGTTTTGTGTCATAGATAGTGTAATGATAATGACCTGTAGATATGGCCTTTGTGGCTAACACCCGTGTCCAAAATAGACTAAGGACTAAGAAGATCAATGTTGGATCTTATCTATTCAAGCACTGACAAATAGAGAGATATCAAACAGTTCCCCTTTGCGAAATATCTAACTCTGTCAAAGATAGCTAACTAATTGAAAATCCACTTGACCATCGTAATCAAAGTTGAACATTGTTAAATTTAGTGATTTCTATTATCCTTATAACAATATTTTAATTATTATGTTATCCTGGGTTGAGTGCTGTGGCATCATAGCTCACAGCAACCTCAAATTCTTAGGCTCAAGCAATCCTCTGGCCTTAGATTTTCTATTTTTAATAGAGACAGGGTCTCACTTTTGCTCAGGCCAGTCTCAAACTTGTTAGCTCAAGCAATCCACCCACTTTGGCCACCCAGAGTGCTAGGATTACAGACGTGAGCCACCACACCCAGCCTTTAATTTTAATTAATTTTTAAAATTTTAATTGTCATGTCAAGATGTTGGAATTTTTTTTAAAATCTTGTAAAATTACTGTAAGAAAATAGTCTGTAAGATAGCATACAATTAAACTATTAATACACAATGAGTACAGACTTAGTTAAATGCAATAAAACTGTCTTAAAAGTTTCATCTCAGTCTTCATGTATTTTATTTGTAAATGCATTTGAGAAAGATTCTATTTAAGGAATCCTTAAAGACTCCATATTAGGTATTGTAACTAGTATTGTCTTGTATGTAGTTTTTGCTACTTAAATGATTATTTAATTAAGTTCTATCATGATTAGCATCCTATGGGAGGTAAAATATATTAAGACTGTTATTAATATTGTACTCATAGGCTAAGGCGCCAGCTAAGGTGCCGGGTTTGAATCCAGCCTGGGCCTGCCAAACAACAATCAATGGCTGCAACCAAAAAAATAGCCAGGTGTTGTGGCGGGTGCCTGTGGTCCCAGCTACTTGGCAGGTGGAGGCAGGAGACTGGCTTGAGCCCAGGAGTTGGAGGTTGCTTTGAGCTGTGATGCCACAGCACTCTACCCAGGGGGACAGCTTGAGGCTCTGTCTCAAAAAAAAAAAAAAATATATTGTAAGATCTTAACTCTTGCCCTCCATCTTAGTACTTTGGAAAAATTTGTAAATTTGTGCATGCCTTTTTTTTTTTTTTTTGTCTTCCAGCTTTCCAAACACATGGCCTACATTCTACCCTCAGAATTACTCTTTTCTTCAGTGAGTTATAAACTATCAAATAGGAGAAACATTTGGCTACTACTTGTCTCATGTCTGAAGTTCTCCAGAAGTGTTCTTATGAAATGCAAATCTGATTGTCATTAAGCACTTTTGCCTACCTAGCATCATATTTTCCTTCAAAAGCAGACAGTAAGTATTTTATTTTTAACTAGCACAGCTATATCTGTATTTGCATGGTACTTTCCAAGTTTCTGAAATAAGCAACAAATCACAGAATCTAGGCCAAAAAAAAAGCACTTAAGAACTGAAAGATAACTGTTGAAAAATAAATTACATACAGAAGTATTTTTTATGCAGTAGAGAGTTTTCAAAAGGTTGTATGCCAATCTAACATGTAATCTTTCTAGTTAAAGGCATGTTGTAGTACATACTTCGCAAAGTAACAGTAATTATGATTGAGTCTACACTGGCCCAAGCCCTCTCCTGGACATCAGTCATCTCAGTCAATCATTAGGACATCAATGCCAAGGGTAGGTAATTTTATACCTGTTCTTATACAAGAGCTTCAGAGGATATGACATACACATGTCATACTTGTAGAAATAATAGTTATGATCATCGGTGAGTTCTCTTTTTAACTGTATATATTTTAATTATTTTTAGTATTATAAGCTAAATACTTATAGAGAATATACTAGAGAATATTTTGTGTCAAGTGCTCAGAGTATCCAATTATAATTTTAATAAGTTATTAGTAAATTATAAACACTACTTACAAAAACATAAACGATAATAAATGCAAAAAGATTTATTTTTAAATAACTGACATTTAATTTTTTAAAAATCATATGAACTACTAACAGTAAAGTAGTAGCTACTTACTAAAGATGAGTAGCTAAGGAAGGATAAAGACCTAACATCCATTGGATTTTCTGCCACATCTATTATTTTAAAAAATTTTTCACTAAAGAAAAGAAAACGGCTCAGCGCCTATAGCTCAACTGGCTAAGGCGCCAGCCACGTACACCTAAGGTAGCGGGTTCAAATCCCCAGCCCGGGCCCACCAAACAACAATGACGGCTGCAACCAAAAAATAGCCGGGCGTTGTAGCGGGCGCCTGTGGTCCCAGCTACTTGGGAGGCGGAGGCAGGAGACTCGCTTGAGCCCAGGAGTTGGAGGTTGCTGTGAGCTGTGATGCCACGGCACTCTACCCAGGGGGACAGCTTGAGGCTCTGTCTCAAAAAAAAAAA
>CAUYTI010164052.1:0-53359 GCA_963575145.1 Galago senegalensis
TGTGGTGGGCGCCTGTGGTCCCAGCTACTTGGGAGGCTGAGGCAGGAGACTTGCTTGAGCCCAGGAGTTGGAGGTTGCTGTGAACGTGATGCCATGGCACTCTACCCAGGGGGACTGCTTGAGGCTCCGTCTCAAAAGAAAAAAAAAAAAGAGAGTTTTGCGCTGAGGAATGTAAGAGAAAAGCAGCATATATTAAGTCTGTGTAGCTTATGTGTGTGTGATTGGAGTTGTATGTAGACTCTGCTGTGATGAAAGTTTTGGATTTCTCTGGAGATAGTTTTAAAAATGGTAACTTACTGATAATGTTTCACTGCTAAGGAATTTTTAATGCCATACTTCCACAAATTGAAAGCAGCTTTAATACATTACTATAATTTTTATTTAAAACATTTTCAGAGTTTATTAGTGTTTTGTCATGAATAAAAGTTTTGATGATATGAAACTCATCCTATTCACTGATAATAGGCACTTTAGAAGAGAGGCTTCAAATTTATGAAGAAATTAGTAAGCAGCACCCCAGAGCATTTTCACCTAGAAGATTGCCTTTGAATCTTGTTCCAGGTAAATATTAGGATATCTTTTGTAATACTAATGGTTACTTGTTGGAATTACTCAATGTTACTCAGATTTTACAAACATATTTTTGGTATAGAGTTACATGTGTACCAATCTTAGGGTTGGGAGTGACCAATTTATTTATTATGCATATGTTAATAAGAGTGTTGCACTTCCGTGTACAGCTGAAATGTTGATTTTAAGTATTTAAAGTTGGTTATATGAAACTGCTTTTCTTAAGTTGATCTCATGAAGTAGAGAGTTGACTAATAAATACCAGAGACTGGGAAGGGTGTGCGTTGGGGTAGGGTGAAGGGGAAGAAGAGAGGTAGGTTCATGGTCACAAACATAGAGAAGATGAGTAATTTCTGATGTTCAGTAGCAGAATAGGGTGTCCCTAGTTAGAAATAATGTACTGTGTATTTCAAGATACCTAGAAGTGTGGACTTGAAATGTTCTCAACACATAGAAATGATAATGTATGTATTCAAGGTAACGGATACCCAGATACCCTGACTTGATCATCATATATTTTATTGCATGTAACAAAATATCACCACTATCCCATAAATATGTACAAATGTTACTAATTTAAAAAACCACTTTTCTTCATGTGAGTTTTTAATAAAATCACCACATTTGAAAGGTAAATTAAATTCCCTCTATGAGGTATTATTATAATTTAAGTGGTAGAAGTATGGAAGTTTTATATCTTTTTACAGTATAAAGTCAGAGAAAATGTGAGCTCTGTGTGTCCCTCACAGTGTTTACAGTAACATCATCATTCCCTTTGAAGGCCTCTCTCCTCAGTTCACCACATTCCTAAATTTTGCTTTTATTCATAGAGCTCTGTGTATATCATATCCCTAAAAACAAAAACAAAAGTCTTTGGTATCTATGTAAGTTGGAATTCAGTGGTATTGCACAATAGTGTATTTGTTACCATGAATCAGGTAATCATATATAGCTAAATTCATTTACTTTTTGGCTGCATAGGAAGTAGAGAGTATGGAGGGTATGTTAGCTCTTCATATATAGTCTGTGTCTTTGTTAATATTTTATTTAAAAACTGTGTTTTTGTTAAAGTCTGTATTTTTTCGTTGTGAATGCCTGTAGTTTATGACTTGTTTATTGGGACATTTAGCATTTCTTTTTATATAAGTCCACCTCTAGAAAGCTAATATAACTTTTAAAAGTTTTCTGGGGGGTGGAAGTAGGGTACAGATACTTTCTAATCAATTGTCATTTACAGTGGAAAATACATGTCTAAATAATTTAGTTATAATTTTATTTTTACTGGAAGATTCATGAAAATTAAAAATTTTTAAGGTGATTGACTTTACAAATATATGAAATACCTCTTAGAAAGGTATTGGATTAGATAGTAGAGAGAAATTCATTTTAAAAATTCATTTTCAGCCAGTTGTGGTGGCTTACGCCTATAATCCTAGCACTCTGGGAGGCTGAGGCAAGTGGATTGCCTGAGCTCAGGAGTTTGAGACCAGCCTGAGCCAGAGCGAGACCCTGTGTCTAAAAATAGCCGTGTGTTGTGGTCGGCTCCTGTAATCCCAGCTACTCGGGAGGCTGATGCAGGAGGATCACTTGAGCCCAAGAGTTTGAGGTTACTGTGAGCTATAATGCCACAGCACTCTACTGAGGGAGACAAAGTGAGACTGTCTCAAAAAAAAAAAAAATTATTTTCTGCTAGTGCATTTCAGTTCCATAGATGATGAATGGTATTTGACATTCTGCTTTCCTCCTTTTCTTGTTTTGATATAGTGGAATGCTGAAAGCATGTTTTCCTGTGGATATTAAGTACCAGTGGCTGAGTTAAACACAGCTATCAGGTTTCTACAAGACTTGTCAGAGCTTTTAGTATATTTTTTGTGAGTTGCAAGATAGGAGTATACTGTGCAGGGAGGAGCATTTTCCTACTAGAAGTGTTCTGTGGGACATGGTTATGCTCACTTTTTTCACCTATTCTTAGTGCTCAACCTTTTCTTTCTTTCTTTCTTTTTTTTTTTTTGAGATAGGGTCTGACTTTGTTGCCCTGTCTGCAGTGCAGTGTGCAATCTTAACTCACTGCAACCTCAAACTCATAGGCTCAAGTGATCCTCTTGCCTCAGAATACCAAGTAGCTAGGATGTACCTCCTCTTCAAATTAAAAAAAAAAAAAGCTTTCTGAAATGATAACTTGTATACCATGAAATTCAGTGTTTTAAAGTGTCCAGTTATTTTAGTGTTGTTTAGAGTTGTCCAGTCATCACTATCTGCTTTCCGAAAGCTTTCGTGACTCCAAAAGGAAGCCCCATACTCATTAGCAGCCGTGGCCATCCGTTTCACCCCCAGCACCTGGCAGCCACTAACCTGCTTTCTGTACCTGTGGATTTGCCTGTTTGGGGACATTCGTATGAATGGAATCATACCACTTGTGGCCTTTAGTTTGTGGCTTCTCCTTCTTTTATCAATCTCAGACTGTGTCTTGGTAATCTGTAATTTTCAAAAGATCTATCCTTTGTGTATGATCTAATGAAAGATTAGAATCTGAAAACAATCTTTAGAGTTAAGAGTTAATTTTTGTGACATCTGATTATATCAAGTATGCAGGTTTTATTCAACACAGTCACAACAAATAAAAATGACCACATTGGGTTGTTAGTTTTTACTGTGGTTCATTTCAGTCATTTTACTTTATGCGAAATCATTCATGACAGATAGGCATTTCCCCCCATTTACCATGGGTAGTCCATGTCTTCATAAGTGTATTACCCCTTACCTTTCTGTGAAAAAGGTTGTAGGTAATTGTATTTAAAATGAAGATTCTTTCAATGTTTTCTGCTTTCAAATAGTGACACCAACAATCTTTTGTAAGGGTTTATCAATAATAGAATTATTTACTTTTTGCACATAGAGTGTTTATTTTAATTCTAACATTAGAATACTCCAGGATCAGTCTAATGCCTTAATATTTTATTATTGTTAGTCTCAGTCACTATAATGTTAAATTCTATGAGGGCAGTATTTAAATGTTTTTGCTTGTTTAGTCCCTGCTGTGTCCCCACTACCTAGAACATGCCTGACGTGTAGCACGGGCTTTATACGTGGAATGATGCATGTTGAACTAAATCACACGATGACTAGGGAAAGTATTTGTAAATACCTATTTCGTGTTTATAAAAAGATCTATGAGCAACTACTTGAATATAGTGCTGTTGACAGCAGTTCTGCTGCTGTTGTCTGAAGGGTTTGGGCTGTGGGTAATAGGACTGAGACTAGTTAGTTAGAGATTAGGAAAGATACTTGCTCTTGTGACTTGTATTCAGAATGGTTTCTTTTACTCTACTTAGCACAATCATTTTGTTTACCTGTCTTTTTAAGTATTTTTTAAGGTACTTCAAATCTAGATCTAAGGGAAAATATAGTTGAAAACTATATTGTATTTGGTGTTACGCTTTTTGGTGTTACCAAGAAATAATTCAGACTTACATTTTGGGTTTAAGAATTGGATGGGACATAATTGCTTTTGAGAGAGCTCTAATTTTATTTAGAAAATCATTTTAAGAATTATTTGCATCAATTGAAGTATAAAATATGCTTTTGTTTCTAGGTGGAAAGTTTAGAGAACTAATGGATAGGTTTCTGAGGGTTAACTTCAGTAAAGGCTGCCCACCCTTGTTCACTACTTTGAAGTCTTTATACTACGATACAGAAAAGGTAAAATTTGGTATTTATTCAGTTTTGCTGTAGTCTTTTTTCTAACTTAACTATAGAGAGATGCCCATGCAAATAATAATGTCATGATTTAATCATTTTCTCTATGCTGGTAATGTTACTTACCTTACTTTTAGTGTCATAATAGCTATACTGAAATTATATATCTATAATATAAAGTCCTTCTTCAAAGGAATATCAATCTGTGCAGTTTACTGAATAAATGGTTTATAAAAACACTAAGATATAAAGGTTGTTTATTCTATTTATTTATTTTTGAGAGAATTTTAAGCTATCTCCCTCGGTAGAGTGCTGTGGTGTCACAGCTCACAGTAACTCAAACTCTTGGGCTTCCATGATTCTCTTGCCTCAGCCTCCCAAAGTAGCTGGGACTACAGGTGCCCACCACAAGGCTATTTTTGTTGTTGTTGTTGTTGTCATCATTGTAGTTGTCATTGTTGTTTGGCAGGCCCAAGCCGGGTTTGAACCCAGCAGCTGATTGGCTTAAGCGACAGGTGCTGAGCCTAAAGGTTGTTTATTTTTAATGGGTACACTTTTCTAGTAGATTTAAAATTTTGACATATTGTTACCAGAGGTCTATATTTACTCCTTGATTCTTTTTATAGTATAATTATGGACTTCCCAATTTATTGTGTATACTTTTAAAGTTATGGCTTGGATAATTAAGTTAGGGCAACAGTAAAATGCCATTTGGTCAACAGAGTATAAATTAAGAGTTTTAACTAACTTTCATTTTAATAAATATAGTTTTTAGCTTTATCTTTTAATAAATATAGTTGCTACCTTTTTTCTCCCATGTCCTTAGTTTCAATAGGAAGGGAATTTCTGCTTTTTAAAGTTAGAAATAGGCATTTACATCTTGGTCTTAAATTAGAAAGATGGGCTTGGCATGGTGGCTCATGCCGGTAATCTCACTAGGAATTTGGGACCATTTTAGGCAATAGAATAAGACCCTGTCTTGGGACACACACATATACACATTTAGTCTCTCCCCACCTCCCAATACCCAACTTTTATTCGAAGTCTGTATATAATTGTTACTTGCTTCAGAAATGTGAAAAATGGCATGTAAAGTACTTATTCAAATAATGTATTTGAATGGTATTCATGATATGTCATGGCAAAAAGAGGACTTTTTAAAAATTAGTTTTTATTTAGTTTTTGCTTACTTTTGAATTTTGAACTCTGTAATCTTATTTTAGGTCTTTATTCTTGGCATAGTTTTTTTCTGTTAGTATTTTCTCTCTTTTTCTTATCTTTTTTAGCAATGCAAATTAGAAAATTATGAATTAATATAGTTTAAATATTCATTGTTAAAGTTAAAAAAAAGTGCAGGTTGCTATATATACCATAAGAATTTCAATAGCTGTCATACTGTGCTGAAATATCATTTTTACTGAAGATATGATAAGAATATTTCATTTTGTGTAGATGTCACTTCATTGAAAATATAGATTGTATATATCCATATAGTTTTTGAGACAGAGTCTCAAACTGTTGGCTTAGGTCGAGTGCTGTGGTGGCACAGGTCAGAGCAACTGCAAATTATTGGGCTCAAGTGATTCTCTTACCTCAGCATCCCAAGTAGCTGAGACTATAGGTGCCTGCTGTAACACCTGGCTATTTTTTTTGTGTTGCAGTTGTCATTGTTGTTTTAGCTGGCACAGGGCTTGAACCTGCCACTCTCTGTGTATGTGGCCAGTGCCTGCTGACTGAGCTATGGTCACTGCCCAATTGTGTTTATAGGTTTAAATGTTCTATGTTACATTTTATTTTCCTCTTATGAGTAACTTTTTTTAAAGAGGCAGCCTATTTATTTATTTATTTATTTATTTATTTGGGACAGAACCTCAAACTGTCACCATGGGTAAGAGTGCTGTGACAGCTCACAGCAACTTCCAACTCTTGGGCTCAAGCGATTCTCCTGCCTCTGCCTCCCAAGTAGCTGGGACTACAGGAACCTGCCACAACACCGGGCTATTTTTTGCTTGCAGCCATTGTTGTTTGACTGGCTTTTGAACCCGCCAGCTCAGGTGTATGTGGCTGGCACCTTAGCCACTTGAGGCAAAGGCGCCGAGCCAGAGGTAGCCCTTTTAAAAAAATACTGTTTTACACTTGAAATACATAGTTGTTTTCATCTGTTAGGCCATTTTGTGTTGTAATCTCTCACATTTTTATTATAGAGTTTTGTTTTACTTTTTATTGTTTTATAAAATAGAATCCATTCCATCTAAGTCTGAACAAAGAACCTTACCTACTAATAGTTCTCTTCCCTTCCCTTCCTCCTTCCCTGTCCTCTCCCCTTCCCTTTCTTTCCCCCTTTCCTTTCCTTCTTTGCTTCTTTGTAATACCGTTTGGCATTTCTACTAATCATTTTTGATTCAGTCTCCTGTGAGGATCCTTGTGTTTTGGTGATGGGCTTCATATAGTAAAGTATTCATGTTCCAGAATTGTCATAACAGCAATAAAATGGAAAAAGCTAGAAAGAGTCAAACAGCTACATTGTATTTGCAACATAACATGTCTAGCATTTTGTTTATTTATTTCTGAGCTAGCATTTTGTTTATTTATTTCTGAGTCAGACACCCTGACCACTGAGCTGCAGGCACCGAGCCATGTCTAGCATTTTAATGAGAGGGAAGTTTTATGTGTACCATATAGAGCCTGCTCAGTTCCCCATTATAATGGCCATAAATTATCTCTGTAATGCTCATGGATAAACTGTTCCCTGGAAGAGTGAACCAGATGTTTAACCACCTGTTCCATACGGTGTGCAGCTAACCTATTCGTTTTTCAGATTGGTGATATTTGTAAGGAATTTTACCTTAATCACTTTTGTCTTCTCTGTTGACATTTGTATAAAACTTTAAATGTCCTGTTAAGGCTGTTCTATTAGCTCCTCGATTCTCAAAGGTAAACGTGTTGAGTAAATTGGTAGAAATTTTAAAAGTAATTTTTTAGTCATAAAAGTATTATAACCACAATACAGAAAATTTAGAAAAAGGGAAGGCAAGACCTGAAAAAAAGAGGGAAATACAAACAAAATCATGCTTGAATGGATAAATAGCCACATGAATACATAATTGAAGCGCATTTTCAGGTACTTCCTCTAAAGATTTTTTCCCAGTGAATTTGTGGTGTGTATATGTAGCTTTAGTCATTTTAAGTATAAAGTTGTTTAGTTCTTCTTTCCTGCCCTAGCAATTTCATAAGCATTTAATGTGTTTTTGTATAGTCTTTTTTATCTCTCTTTTTACTGACTGTAATCTTTTAGAACCATCCTCCATTGTTGAATTTGGCTTTTCAAATTTTTATTGTTGAGGAGTTCTGCATTTATATTTCTTAGAGATACTTGTCAAGTTTTTTTTTTCTTTGAGTCACAGAGTCTTTCTTTGTCCCCCTCAGTAGAATGTTGTGGCATCATAGCTCACACCATCGTCAAACTCTTGAGCTTAAGCAATTCTCTTGTCTTAGCCTCCCAAGCAGCTGGGACTATAGGCGCCTGCCACAGTGCCCCGCTATTTTTCAGAGATAGGGTCTTGCACTTGCTTAGGCTAGTCTCAAACCTCTGAGCTCAGACAGTCCGCCCACGTTGGCCTCCCAGAGTGCTAGGATTAAAGGCATGAGCCACCGCCGCCCCCCTTGGTCTGTTGTTTTCTTGGGATATCTTTATCTGATTTTGGTATCAGGGTGTTCCCTCTTTTTAAACAATTTTTTTTTGAAGCATTTGTGAAGAATTTGTATTTTTTTAAATTTTTGTTATTATTTGAGGTAATATGGGCCTGGTTTTTTTTTTGTGGGCAGTTTTTTTTTTTTTTTTTTTTTTTTTGAGACAAAGTCTTACTTTGTCACCCTTGGTAGAATTCCATGGCCTCATAGCTCCCAGCAACCTCAAACTCTTGGGGTCAAATGATTCTCTTGCTTCAGCCTCCTGAGTAGCCTATAGGGAGTAGGGACTATAGGTGCCTGCCATGACGCCCAGCTATTTTTATTTTTATTTTTTAAGAGACTGGGTCCCATTCTAGCTCAGGCTGGTATCGAACTCCTGAGCTCAGGCAGTCCACCCACCTTGGCCTCCCAGAGTGCTAGGATTACAGGCATGAGCCACCTCGCCTGGCCTGGGGTACAATGACACTATCATAGCTCACTACACCTTGAACTCCTAGGCTGAAGGAATCCTTCCACCTTAGCTTCCCAAGGTGCTGAGAGATTGCAGGCATGATTTTAAAATGGCAGAGACAAAATACTATTTTTAAGAAGAATATTTGTTGCATATTAATTTTGCATATTGCATACTACTTAAGTGGGTTGTAGATGGTAAGTAAACGAGTGAGGTGAGTCTTATTCTTAAGTAATACTTAGATTAACTTTCATAAACAAAATTGTAAAATTGAATTGTTCACTTAATTACTGAATTAAATGTGACGATAACATGAATTTTTGAGATTCAAAGAAGTATACCTAATGAACCAGGAAGTCTAGTGCTCTTGGCAGGTTTTTTTTTAGGAGATTTCATGTGAGCTTTCCATTATCTTATTTGCTTTGTTTTTTATTTCTATGATCAGATTGTGTTTTGAAGTTCTAAAACAGACAGTTTTATTCAACATTGTTTATACTGTTTTATGAAGGATTATGTGTAACTTCAGGATATGTTTTGTTGTACTTTTTATTATTAGAATTACTTAGACAATGTTTCACTCTGGAGGTGCATGAAGGTATACTTTTTTTTTTTTTCAAAACCTGCTCTAGTTGCAGTTTTTGCAACTGCCAGTAGATGGCATTGTAAGTTCATGAAAAAAGAATTGGCCTTCGTAAGCTGAACACTAGACCACTGAATTCCTTTTCTTTCCTTTCCTTTCCCTTTCCCTTTCCTTCCCCTTTCCTTCTCCTTTCCCTTTCCCTTACCCTTTCCTTTCGTAGAGTGTTTTGGCTTCATACCTCACAGCAACCTGAAACTGATAGGTTCAAGTGTTCTCCTTGCTTCAGCCTCCCAAGTAGCTGGGACTACAGGTCCTTGTCACAATACCTGGCTACTTTTAGAGATGGGGTTTTGCTCCAACTCAGTCTGGTCCCCAACTTCTGAGCTTAGGAAATCCACTTGCCTCAGCCTCCCAGAGTGCTAGGATTACAGGCAAGAGCCACCATGCCTGGCCTAGATGACCAAATTTCTAAGCCTGCAGAAAGATTTTTTGGTCTTGTTTTTTTTTTGTTTGTTTGTTTGTTTTGATTTTTGAGACAGGTTCTCTATTGCCCAGGCTGAAGTGCAGTGGCATCATCATAGCTCACATACAATTTTTTTTTGTAGAGACAGGATATCACCCTGTTACCTAAGCTTATAAAGTTTTTGAAAGTACACATAATCTAAGTGAGATTGGTGGGGTGGTCATGGTAGGCTAAAAATGCCTATTACTGTTAATTTTGCTTAAAGTAAAAATCCTTTTGTAGCAGTCTTACTAGTTTCTCAAACTCTTGCTTGCGTGTCAAAATTAACTAAAGAGTTTGTTAAACCAAGATTGTAAGCATGTACATCAGCAGTTAGAGTGTCAGCCACATACACTGGAGCTGGTGGGTTCAAACCCAGCCTGGGTCTGCCAAACAACAGTGACAACTACAACCAAAAAATAGCCGGGCCTTATGTCGGGCACGTGTAGTCCCAGCTACTTGGGAGGCTGAGATAAGAGAATTGCTTAAGCCCAAGAGTTTGAGGTTGCTGTGAGCTGTGATGCCACAGCACTCTACTGAGGGGGACATAGTGAGACTCTGTCTCAAAATAAACAAGAAAAAAACACCCCCAAACCCAGGTTGTACAGAAACCAGAATTACTGGTTCTTTCAGTCTGGCCTGTGGTCTAGAAGTATGTCTCAGATAAGTTACCAGTGATACTCATGCTAATGTTGATGATGTTAGTGGTCTTGAGGACAACACTTTCAGAATCCCTGTTTTCAAATTAAATAATCTTTGTTCTAAAAAAATAATGTCCCCATTTTCTGCCACCTTAATTTCTTCAGTGGTATTTTCATTGAGTACATTGTATCTGTGAATACATGTTTTAGTGTATTCATAGTATCATAGTATCTGTGAGTACATGTTTTAGTGAAGTCCTGGTCTGTATACCTTTTTTTCATATCCTGTTTTTCTGTTAGTTACACATTGTCCTTGTCAGTGTCAGTTTACCACCTATTTTGCTCATTGCCCGTCTGTCTCCACTCAGCTGAAGAATTATGCCGTATAGTGCAGAATCACATAGAAAGATGCCAGGTCATCCTGAGAAGTGTTTTTATTTGGTTTTTGTTTTGTTTTTTGACTGGTATAATAGGATGATCAGTTTTGTAGATACTATCCTGTTAGTTTCTGGGATAGAATTAATAAAGCTGATTAAATCATACCATCTTGTATTAAATGAAATGCATGAATAGATTTCCTTCCTAGCTGTGTATACCAAAATCTGCTCTTCAGTGACACAGAAACCCCAGTGAATTTTGGTTGGTGTGTATAGAGGGCTTGGGAAGGAAAAGAAAAACTTCTAAAGTCCCACTTTTCACAAAATAATAAAACAGCGTGTCAGACCTTATTTTTATTTTATTTTTTAATTAGGAACCCTTCATGAATTTGCATATCATCCTTAGGCTATGCTAGTCCCCCCTGTATTCCATTTTGGTATATGTGCTGCCAAAGTAAGCCCCAGGCCTTATTTTATAGTAGGAAGATAAGTAAGTTGGGTAGGAAAACTTGTAATTACGTTGAGTACAGATTACGACATTCTGTCCTTTTCCCTGGGTTGCTAACAATAATAAGCAAAACAGAATTGTTTTAAATTTCATTTGTAATTTTCAAACCTTGGCTCTTTTCACTTGACTTTTTTGTAATGCATGACATTTACAAAATCTAAATATTTATATAATGGTTTATAACTTCTCAGTGTAACAATAGGAAGTAAAAGGCAAATAAATTAACGGATCTGTTTATTGCCCCCCAAATAGATTTTGTAGTAATTAGTGATAATTCATCTTTCAAAATTCCAAATTAATGAGGTTCTGTTTTACTATTAAGACAGCAGTGTACAATATTTTCTGTTTTTTCCCCATCCCCCATAAGGAAATATTCATATTGAAAATGAAGAAAAAGACACCCTAGTATTATGTAGTTCTGAATTAAGCTGTATATTGTTTTTCAGATCTAATTCAATCCATAACAAATAAAAATACTTTCAATAAAATATTTTTAAATTTTAAAAATATGTTTTGTTAACAGGTTTCTATAATCCAGGAACTTGTTACTAATTATGAAGCCTCTCTTAAAACATGTGACTTTTTTAGCCCTTATGGTAAGTTTCAATTAAATTGAATTAGAATTTGATGACTCATTTCAATTCATTTATAATCACTTACAGTAATGCTCTTTTTTGTTTATTATGTGTGCTATATGATAGAACTTACTAAATAGTTCTTGAATTAGTGAATGAAATGGGAGCACTTAAAATCTTAATTAAATTTTTCATAATACTGTGGGGTGGGAGTTAACCCTGTCTTAACTTGAGGAAATGGACTTGAGAGGTTGTGTGGCTTGCCCAAGACCATGCAGTTAATTTATATTAGAATCTGTTTTTCCAGAATCCCTAAATTCTCTGATTTTTCTGCTCTTTTATTACTTTTAACACATTAACTGTCATGTGAGTTGTATCTAACTTATACGTTAGGTTTTTGGGTTTTTTTTTGCAGTTTTTGGTCGGGGCCAGGTTTGAACCTGCCACCTTCGGTATATGGGGCTGGCGCCTTTTGAGGGCCCTTTGAGCCACAGGCGCTGCCCACTTAATGTTAGTTTTGATCCTGGAGCTTCATGAAGCACATATAACTCACATGTCTCCTTACCTGTCTTGACCGAATCACTTTGGCCCTAAGAAAAAACTTTTCTTCTAGTGTGGCAGTCATTGTGTTAATGTTGTATAATTTGGTTCTTTGTTTCTCTATTTGTAGATGCGTATGTAAATCAAAGTAACTCAATTTAGAAAACATTCTAGAAATGTTTTTAGTCATTCAGATGGTAACTTTAGTCTGGGTTCCTTGTGTGTATTTTACATGTCGTTATTCTTTATTTTTTTTTTTAATTAAATTTTTTTTATTGAAATGGGGATCTCTGGGTTACCCAGGCTCTCAAACCCCTGGGCTCAAGCTGTCTTCACACCTCAGCCTCCTGACTATTACAGAGGTGTGATGCTGCACCTCACATATTGTTCTATATCTCAGTACACATTTCTGTTTAAAACAGTGGTTCTCAACCTTCCTAATGCCGCGACCCTTTAATACAGTTCCTCATGTTGTGGTGACACCCAACCATAAAATTATTTTCATTGCTACTTCATAACTGTAACTTTGCTACTGTTATGAATCATAATGTAAATATCTCAAATGTAGGACAGTCTTAGGGACCCACGTGAAAGGGTTGTTCAACCCCTAAAAGGGTTGTGACCCAGGGGTTGAGAACCACTGGTTTAAAACGCTTAAACAGAAGATGTTGCTGCAATGCTGTGTCCCACAGAATTAACCTCATGCCATAGTACTTCATATCTAATACCCAGTCCACATTCAGATTTCCCCGTTATCCAAAAAAAGCCTTTGTATGGTTGGTTTATTCAAATCTAGATTCAGTTAAGGTCCACATTTTGCATTTGTTTGTCATGTCTCTTGTGTTTTTTTAATGTAGACCATTAACACCCCCTCCATCTTTTTAAACATTTGCTGGAAAGTCATTGTCTTACAGAATATCCCATATTCTACATTGGACTGATTACTTTCTTGTGGTATCATTTAATGTATTTTACTGTCCTTCATATTTCTTGGAAACTTGTTAGATTTGTAGGCTTGATTAGATTCTAGTTCCATTTGAATACTTTGCTGGTGGTGCTTTATGCTTCCTGTTACATTAGGAAGCAGGAAGCATTTTAGTTCTTCTCTTTTGTGATGTTGAGAGTGGTTAGGACTCAGTGGTTTGTCACCCAGCCCATTAAAAATCTTCTTATAGCTGGGGTGGCGCCTGTGGCTCAAGGGAGTAGGGTGCCGGCCCCATATGTGGGGGTGGTGGGTTCAAACCCAGCCCCGGCCAGAAGCTGCAAAAAAAAAACCCCAAAACTCTTTATAGCTATTTCCCCACCATGAGACTAGCGTGCTATTTCCAGTGCACCCCGGACCTGCATCAGAAGGGCTTGGATGTTACTGTCTGTGGGCTTGAGGTGGGGACTTCATTCGCTGTTTTGTCTTCTTTCTCCCTTGATACCTGGAGAGTTTTCAGGGGAGGTGGAGGAGGAGAGTCACCCCAGCTCCTCCAACATCCATGTCACCCACAATACCCAGGGTCTTGTAGGAGGACAGACAATGTTGTGTCTGTTAAAGTTGTTTGAAGCAAAGCGATGCCTGCATCTTTGTCCTAGTGCCTGCTGTGGCAGGGTCTTTCTATCACACACACTGTCCCTCTGCCCTGGGCTGCTCTTCCAGTCTCTCTGGAGATCTTGGGGTAACTCACCACGCTTTGGCACCATCTCCTGGTGCTTTGACGAGAAAACAGGACAGTCCCTGATGCAAATCCGGGGAGAAGGTGCGCTGAGTGATTCTTGTAATGAGGTACTTTATCAGGACTTGACTTGTTGCTGAATGATTTTAGTTTCTAAAAAGAGAGAATGTTCTAAAGCATCAGCTGTGGGGCCAGAGTGGCTCTGCGGATGGCGGGAGGGGTGGCGCAGGGTGGCAGGGGGTGTGGTGGATCTAAGTCCTTACTCATCTCTTTTGTGTCTAGTATTTTAGTATCATTGGAGAATATGGGTTTTCACAATTGACCATAATTAGCAATATGTACTTCTAAATGTGGGAAAACTGAATGGCACTTTGAAGGCAATGACGGTTATCAAAACAAAATGTATAATTTCTGAATTTGAATAGTGTTTAAAAAAACTCCCCCTCAGCCTCTCACCTGATGATTTTAGCAGCCATTGAGAGTCATTGCATTGAGCCTTTATTTCATTCTAATCATCATTTTGTCTGCATTGATTCATTGGAATTCTTGTAGGTAACATTTCTTCATAAAATATTTGATTCCTTTGAAATATAGTTTGTATAAGAGGAGCAGGTTAGGTGGTTGACTCTTTGCATTTATTTATTTATTTAGACAGAATCTCACTCTGATGCCCTGGGTAAAGTGCTGTGGCATCATAGCTCGTAGCAACCTAAAACACTTGGGCTCAAGAGATCCTCTTGTCTCAGTCTCCCAAGTAGCTAGGACTATAGGTGCCCATCACAACGTCTGGGTAGTTTTTCTATTTTTAGTAGAGGTGGGATCTCTTGCTCAGGTTGGTCTCAAATACCTGAGCTCAAGGGATCCTCCAACCTTGGCCTCTCAGAGTGCTGGGATTACAGGTGTGAGTTACCTCATCTGGCATGTTTTTAATTTATGCTGTATTGTGTTTGCATTATTTTCATGGCATTTGGTTCACTATACTATGAGACCTTCTTTTCGTTCTGATGTACATGGGTAAATTCACTCTTTCTTCCTCATTTCATGCTTGTATATCTTCCCTTCTGAAATCTGTTTTGAGAGCTTGGTATTTCTTTATCTACTCTTCTGTAGCTTGAGGGTACAAGATGGGGGGCAGGGTAGAGTTTAGTTGATTATGTGGCTGGTTTTTTGTTTTTTTTTTTTTTTTGAGACAGAGCCTCAAGCTGTCACCCTGGTTAGAATGCTGTGGCATCACAGCTCACAGCAACCTCCAACTCCTGGGCTCAAGCGAGTCTCTTGCCTCCGCCTCCCAAGTAGCTGGGACCACAGGCGCCTGCCACAACCCCTGGCTATTTTTTGGTTGCAGCCACCATTGTTCCTTGGTGGTCCCGGGTTGGATTCAAACCCGCCACCTTAGGTGTATGTGGCTGGCGCCTTAGCCGCTTGAGCCACAGGCGCCGAGCTAGGGATTTCTTAAAGAACCAAAACCAAAACTACCACAAAACCCCCCGCAGTCCCACTATAGGGTATCTACCCAAAGGAAAAATCACTATATCAAAAAAATGCCTGCATTCTTTTGTCATTCATAGCACTATTTACAATAGTGAAGACAGAAAACCAACCATGGAAAATCAACAGTGGAATACTATTCAGCCATAAAAAGAATTAAATAATGTCTTTTTGCAGCAAAGTGGATGGAACTAGAGGCCATTACCTCAAGTGAAGCAACTCAGACACAGAAGGACAAATGCCATGTGTTCTTACTTGTAAGTGGGAGCTAAATAATGTGCACACGTGGAAACCGAGTGTGGAATGATGGACAATGGAGACTCAGGAGTGTGCGGGGAGTGCATGATGGGAGTTTGCTTCGTGAGTGCAATGTTCATTACTCCAGTGACGGATGCACTGAAGGCCCTGACCTCACCATAATGCAGTATATCAATGTAGCAAAGTTGCATTTGCACCCTGTAATATATACAAAAACAAATAATAATAAAGTTAATCATAAACAAAAGATGAGGAAGACACATCAGGGGGGTACATGTACACGGAGAAAAGGCTACTGAGGACACCATGAGAAGGGGACCATCTACAAGCCAAGGAGAACCACACCTACCAACACCCTAATTCTGGACTTTGAGCCTCCAGAATGGTGAGAAGTAAATTTTTGTTATTTAAGCCTCTCGTACTTTATTATGATAGCCCTGGTAGACTAAGGCATGATAGAGACCTTTGAGATGTAAAATTTCTGGAAGAGCCAGAAGGCAAAGGGTGCCTGCATTTGAGAGAGTACTTCTAATTTAATAAACAAACAAATACGGTCATAGGCCAAGAGCAAGTGTAATGTAGACATCTTACCTATAAATGCTTAGCATAATACCTAGAACACAGTGAACACTCTTTCCTCAATTTTAAGTTAAGCATTTTTTTTCATTTCTGAAACAAGATATACATACAACCAATAGAACTATTCTCCCCTAAAAATATAAAGCAATAAAATTATACTATACTTTGGGATAGTTCAATAAATGAAGAGAGATATTAATTAACATGTGAACTGTAAGGGTTTTTATTATAAAGATGCCAATTTCTTCAAAAAAACTAAAATTTCAGTGCAACCTTAAAAAAAATCAAGAATTTGTCTAGTTAGAATTTTATCAAATGCTTTTGCAGTAGTTATTGAGATGAGAAATTTTTCCTCCATTAAGTTTTTACATTGTTAAGGATTACACAGGAATATAAATTATTCAGAAGCTTAAAACTGGAGTAATCTTGACAGTGCTGCTCAAACTTTAATGTGAATCTAAAATCATCCGAGAATCTTGTCAGCATGCAGATTAAGATTTAGTAGGTCTAGGGTAAGTACTGAGATTTTTGTACTCCTAACAAACTTCTGGGAAAGGGGATGGTTGAGTATGAGACCCACACTTTAAGTAATAAACAGATTTGTAACTGATGGTTCATTTAGCAAATGCTATTGTAGGACTTGTTACAGTGTGGCATTTCTGAGAAGACGGGAGAAACTGCTTTATGATGCCATCAAGGACTGTTCACAAAAGTAGCCAAACAGCACCCTGGGAGACTGGGGAAGAGAACTCTCCTGGTGGGAGAGGGGGGGTTCCACAGCACTCTGACTGGTAACGTCCTTGTTGTGATGCCCCTGATGGATCATATGCTCCGGCGGGTAGCACTGTTTTAAAGCACAGAAGAGTGACTGTGTGGATGTTTATTATACATTCCTTGGTATACTGAAAGGTAAAACAACACACTGGAGATTAACTCAAGTTTTCTTTCTGCTTTTACGGTACTAGCTAAATCATAATCTCTGTAACTCAGATTCACAAACGTTCTGAATAAATAACCTGTCATAGCAACAGATGATGCAATAGCGAACCATTCTGGCATTGGTGAAATGACTCCACTTGTTCATTTTGCATTATTCTCTTAATGTATAGGCAGTTCCTGAGTTACAGACACCTGCCAAATGTACAACTTACACTTATGAACAGAGGCTATGACAGTAAGTTCCCAGTCACAAACATCTGACTGACATGACATACAACTGGTACTTATGAATGGGGCTATCACAGGTAATAGGTAAATATACCTGTTCCAACTTACATACAAATTCAACTTAAGAACAAACCTAGAGAACCTGTGTCATTCGTAACCCTGGTACTGCCTGAACTAAAAATTAAAAGCTCACCACCTTGAATAGTGACCTTGAGATTTCATTACGTTTCATCTTATTACTTAGTAGATTTTTCTGGACTCTTTCTCCATTTATAAATATTTTATTGTTACCTTTCCAAATGAAGGTAACTTGATCGGGTGTAGAATTTTGTCTATAAAAGCAGAATACTACATTCCTCATATTTCAGTTGTCACAATTCTGTATTATCCTTTTTTAGTCTGCAAGTTTTAGTTCATCGAGACTGGCTTTTCTTATTCTTTTAAACAAAACTCTCATGCACAGCCATACATTTTACGGACCTTCTATAATTACCAACTGTTCATTATAAACAAATATGGGGATAATGTTGGGAGAAAGGAACAGTTAATGATGCAAAGGAGACAAAATTCTAAATTATGAAGATATTTAGATGCAGCTTTTTATAGAAAATTCCAGATGGAAAGGATTTACAAAAATCTCAGTCTCATTCTTCTCTTCGGTATGAGAAGTTGTGGGAAAATTTATAATAGCCATCTTATTTGTTTTGTTTTTTGGTAGTATAAATATATTTTCTGTGTAGAACATCTGTAAAAAACAAAAACAAAAACCCAAGTCTTTCAAAATCCCTAGACCCTGAGGTTACTGCTGTTTTTTTTTTTTAACTATTAACCTCTGAAAAATATGACTTGATGAACTGGTTGCTTTGCTTGATAAGTGAGCACCCAGTACAGTGAGATTCAGATTACCAAAGCCAACTTCTGAGGCACAAACACTTCTGTGTTCTTGGTTAGCCAAGAAAGCTAAAGACTGGCTTCTTTTCCCTGTCTCCTCAAAAGTAAGATCCAGCCATCTAAAAGGGCAGTCAGTGGGTGGCTCCTGTGGCTCAGTGGGTTGGGCAACGGCCCCATATACTGAGGGTGGCGGGTTCAAACCCAGCCCCGGCCAAACTGCAACAAATAATAGCTGGGCGTTGTGGCGGGCGCCTGTAGTCCCAGCTACTCGGGAGGCTGAGGCAAGAGAACTGCCTAAGCCCAGGAGCTGGAGGTTGCTCTGAGCTGTGATGCCACAGCACTCTACCAAGGGCAATAAAGTGAGACTCTGTCTCTACAAAATAAATAAATAAATGAGCAGTCAGTGATACTAAACCATGACAGCCATCAACAGGGTCACCTCCTTCCCCTCAGCCCAGCCTCTGCTGCTGCTCCTGGAAGTCTGAAGCTATTTCAGAGCAGCTTGTTTATCTTTCTTTGGCAGGGTGACTGTGGCAGTCTCTAACCTCAAGTTCAATAACACAGTGATTCCCAGAGCGAAGCTTTGGTGTCTGCCACTATAACGTCCTTTCCTAAAAAGTGATATTGTAGCTTTCTTTCATTAAAAACAAACCAACCACCCTTTTATTATAGTTATCTATTTCCTCCCCTTTTTGTTTTCTTCTGATCTCCTGCTGTGCCACAGCAATGATCTCAGCACTGGGTCCCCACTGTCTGCCCTCCAAATCATTTCATCATCTGTCATTTCATTATTTTTAACTGCTCTTGAGCATGTAAGAGCCACATATTGGGAAAAACCTGTTATGAAATTATCCCATTCATAATCAGAGTCTGATACCTATGAGATATTTAATTATGATTAAATCATTTCCAGTAAAAAATAAATTATCCCATTCGGTCCTCACAACCCTGCACTTTCAACTGGCATTATAATTTCCAGATGACAAAGTGTGCTCTTAATCTCTTCTTTCTCTCGGCTTCTGTGCTTTTTCCTAGGCTCTCCACATCTGTTTTAACTGTTGTACGTTGTGCAGTTATTAATTCACTTACATTACACAATGTCATTATTCCTCATCCTATCCCTAGTTGTCAGCTAGTCTGTTCTCTTTATTCTTTTGCCTTGTTTCTCTAAGTCTACTTCTCATCAAATTCCTTGCAAGTAAAAAGCAGTTTCAGTATAAAATTTTCTTCTGTTTTCTGGAAGACTATGCCTAGATGTTTACTCCATCTAGATTGTTTACTCCAATGTTTACTCCATTTATATTCCAGAGTCTTACTCTGGAAGACTATGCCTAGATGTTTATTCCATCCTAGATTGTTTACTCCAATGTTTGCTCCATTTATATTTTACAAGTTATATTCCCTTTTCTGTTTTTGAAACACAGTTTTCTTTCTTATTTATGAGCAGACTTCTTATGACTTACTCAGGCAATTTTCAGCGCCTTCTAACTGTTCAGAAGTAACGTGACTGTGTAGGTTGTGTAGGTTTTGACCTCCTTCCCCATTGACCTGGGCATCATCTGATTAATTCCATAAGCACTTGAGACAGAGGCTGGAGGTTGATTATGTTCTCTGTGCCACTGCTCAGTTCCTTGGCAGGTGACTGAGAGTAGGGAGGGTAGTGTAGCTGGGTGTATATTGCTGGCCTTGGCCTAGGAGCTTTGTCTTATTTCTCTCCAAATTTGTTAAGACTACTATGTCTGGGACCAATTCAGCCAATTAGGCATCTTGAGCTGTTCTATGTAGGAGAACTTCTCAGATACCAAGAACATTCCCCTAAGTTAGGGCGAACTAGCCACTTTGGTGAGAGATGAGACTAAGCATGATGCCCTTCAGTTCATGATCTTTTGCTTTTACCAGTCAGCCGGTTTCTACTCATTGCATATTCACCTCTGGTGCACGCCTGTGAGTAGATTTACCTGCAGACCTCACACCTCTTTGCTAGGAAACTATCAGAAGGGTTAAAAAAAGAAAGAAAGAAAAAAGAAAGCATGGCAATATGATTTCGTAGTTGGATGGCTTCTTCAATCCTCCAGCCTTTGCTGAGGTGGAAGAAAAAGGCTCCAAATGATTACTCCTGTCCTTCCTCCAACCTTCTCATACTTCTGCCCCGAGCTCTCATATCACACCCTGGTTGCTCAGAATGCCTTCCAGCTGCACCACTGCACTGCACCTCAAGACTGGAGAGTGTGGGGTTGGTCCAAACGGCATCACAATGGCTGGCACTGAGTTCTGTGCCAATTTAGAGCTGTAGAGTCAATGCAGACAATTCTATTTGGGGACTTTTGTTCATTTCCTGTGTTCTGTCTACCATTTTCTTTTTTTTTCACTTATTCAACCTACCATTTGCTCAAAGGAATAAACAAAGTGGGTGGGAAACTCATTGGCTTCCCTAGAAAAATACTTTGAGTGTCCAATTTGCGTACAAACTTCTTTTAAAATATTTACCATTTCTGCTCTGCTAATACCTTAATCTCTGAGCAAATTCAAACATTTGAGCACTTATCACATGCAAGACACAAGAAGACACATGTTTGTAAAACTCATTTTCTTCCCCGGACTTTGCAGTTAGGTGGAGAAAGCAGATGCGTTCATGAATGACCACAAAAGAGAAGCTCTTCAACATAAAATTTTTCCATTTAGGAAATGTCATAGCTATTGGCCAAAGTACACACCCATCACACACGGCATCCATTTGAACTCATGACAAGAGGACAGACATGCAGCCTTTGGAAGCCAGTGGTTGGTGGAGGGTGCCAGAGGGATACAAGAACCAACAGCTAAATCTGACAGGTTTTTCTCCGGCCAACCAGAAGGTTTGAACAAGTCATACAGGCTCAAGCATAACTCAAAATAAAAATGTGGGAATGAGGATTTCTCTTGCAGACCTAAATGAAGAAGAAAAGATTATGGAAGGGAGAAGAGACTCTCAGAGATGCTAAATCTGTCTGATTTCATTAGTTCTTCCATTCTTTCAGACTAGAAGAGCACAGAGGCTCAGATGCCTCTCAGCATCCACCAACTAGTAAAAAAGTAACTCCCGAAGCCTCGGAGCCGGGTAGGAGGTAACACATGGAGATGCCACTTTAGAGAAACCAGGCTTTGATTCTGAGGTGTCCCTTTGGCTCCAACTGGGCAGGGCAGGTAGATCTGTACAATTACAAAGGGCTCCGGAACAGGCTCCAGGAGACTACACGTTAAAAGTCATTCTTTTTTTTGAGACAGAGCCTCAAGCTGTCCCCGTGGGTAGAGTGCCCTGGCATCACAGGTCACAGCAACCTCCAACTCCTGGGCTCAAGCAAGTCTCCTGCCTCAGCCTCCCAAGTAGCTGGGACTACAGGTGCCAGCCACAACGCCCGGCCATTTTTTGGCTGCAGCTGTCACTGTTGTTTGGTGGGCCAGGGCTGGATTTGATCCCCCCACCTTAGGTGTATGTGGCTGGCACCTTAGCCACAGGCGCGGAGCCTAAAAGTCATTCCTCATCAACATACTGCCCATCTTAAAGCCTCAGTGAAGTAGACTACAGGGCACCGATTAAGTCAAACTCTGCAGTCAGACTGATTAGAATGCTGGCAGTTGAGAGTCCTACCATCAACTAAGACACTTTTAGGGGAATATGACAGTTCCGCAACCAGTGGTAGGTGATTCACATACCTGTATTGTGACCACGTTCGCTTCGTGTTCATACAAAAATGATTTCCTAGCTTCATACTCTTCCATAAGGGGGCTTCCTGTGCTTGCGGCCCGGAAGCGATGAAGCATGTCTTCAGAAGCAGACCATATGTTCTCACGAATGTACCCTATTGTGATTTCCTCAACAATATCCTGGCAAAAGATAGTTCTTATGGTTATACGTCACACATCGGGTGAAAGGGGCACATAGAATAGCGTCTGGATAGTTTATCTTTAAGAAAATGTTATGAATAGCTCTCTTTGGCTTGGTTTAAAAACAGGATTTAATCAGAGCCAAGGGATGACCCAGCTTAGCTTCTTTCTAGCGACATAATTTTGGAATCCTCTGAGTTTGGTGTGAACATGGCTGAATGAATTCAGGATTCAGAGGAGAAGTAGTATGGATGATGCTGGCAAGGCCCAGGCATGAGGTCTGAGCTCCACAGAACATAAAAAGGATAAAAATCATTGGTATAAAAGCATGCATCACCTCCTTACTCCCTTGGCCTGCCCACAAGGTCCTCAGGCTTCTCTCCCCTAGGCCAAAAGGGGCAGATCCCTGCAGTGAGCTGGGGGATGACTCAAAATGATGCTCTGGGGCAAAACAAAACACTTGAAGCAGAAGCAAAGGAGGTGGGGAAGGAAACACAAGTGCTGTCAAAGGCAGAGGAATCTGGAGAAATGAGAACCAAGAAGGAAGGGGTTATAAGAAGACTTCGTGTGTGTTATGAACTGGGTGTATTTTTTTGGTCACTGGGAGACTAGAAAAGACTGCAGTCAATAGTTGGTTAAACAGTAACAGTGAAATCATATGAAGGATGCATGAACACCTTTAAGAGAAGGCACATATGTGTGTGTCCATTTAACTTCAGGTTGTTTAGAAGACATACATTTTTTTTTTTTTACAGTGTTAGACCTGCCACTGTTTAATTATCTTAACCCACTGATGCTCAGTATTATAACGAGTTATACCTGGAGCATCTTTGGATGCCACATGAGCAATTTTTGATTCCAAATTTTAACTCTTTGATGCTGCTGACTTAAAGTTTGACACGTGTTTTCAATCATGGCATATGATCTTTTAGTAGGTCCGTAACTTCATTAAAATATAGCACTATGGGCAGTGCCCATAGCTCAGTGGGTAGGGCGCTGACCATATACACTGAGGCTGGTGGGTTCGAACCTGGCACAAGCCAGCTAAAACAACAATGACAACCGTAACAACAACAACAACAAAAAAGCCAGGTGTTGTGGCAGGCACCTGTAGTCCCAGCTACTTGGTAGGCTGAGGCAAGAGGATCACTTAAGCCCAAGAGTTTGAGGTTGCTGTGAGCTGTGATGCCACAGCATGCTACTGAGGGTGACAAAGTAAGACTCTGTCTCAAAAAAACAAAACCAAAAAAACAACCAAACTAGTAATTCATTGTTGCAATGCCATTTCCTTAAAAATTATAAGAACTCTGAGCATCTGAAGTTAAACCAGATTCTTTGCTATTTTCTTGTGATTAAGAAGTTTTGGTAGCACTAACACAGACCACATTTTTTTCTCTAGATTTTAATAAATACTATCTTGGTGATTCTGTTCACAATACTGCTACAATCTTTGATGTTACTGATTTTTAGCAGTTACATAAGATCTGTGTTTGTGTGTTCTATTTTTTCCTCCCAAATCCGAACTCAATTATCATCAGCATTTTCTTTTAAAAATACTAAAATGTCTGCCTCCACCACCAATTTTCTTTTTTGGGTCCAACTTTTCATCTTAAGTCCAAAGCTTTGGTGAGCATTCCTTTGAGAGTATTTCCTCTGGGAAGCATTAGTCACTTTTTAAAGGAGCTGGGTACCTATGTTAGAATAAGTCAATTTTTTAAGCCTCCAACTTGTGTTATTAATTCCAGAGCAATGGGCACATGGTGGCTGTGTCAGAAACAATGTGAAGAGTGTAAAAGATACAAAACGAGAAATTGGAGTGGTGGGCGTGAACCTCTGTTGATGAAATCCGTACAACTGGAGAATTAGTATAGCGGCTTTACCCACTCTGTGCCTCAGTTTCCCCATCTAGAAAAAAGTAAGATGAGACTATTTACTTTGCTTCCAGTTACAGAATGATTTAGGGGTCAAAATGATGGGAACACACATTGGAAAGTGAAACTCTGCACAAATATGGGGCACTGGCTATGTCCGTGGTTTCAGAAGACCCTTATTTGTAGTGCTACACATTCTTTGGGTAGTTAGTAAGATTACTTCTGCCCATAACTTATTCCATAAATTTCACATTGTCCTGACTTTATTCTGCCATTTCTTCATGGCCTTCCACTCGCCTCTGACAAAGCAAGGAACCACCTCGCAAAGGCAGCCACATGGCCTCACTACCTGTTTATAGCTAAATCCTTGGTTTTGCAAGGTCTACACCAAGCATCTAGCTCCTTATTTTTGTGTTGTAAGAACATAAATTCTCAGATCTAATAAAGCCATGGTCACGGAGAGGCCCATCTATTGTCAAAATGCTCCTCTCATTTCTTTATGCAGAGAGGGAGAACCGACAAATGAATGAAATTAAGAAAAGAGCTTTTTGGCCTTATTCTTTCTTATTGTTTTTCTCTTATCTTTTTGTTTTTTAAAATGAATACTGAGTCCTTAGCTCCAATATATATAATAATTGTTATTTGGGAAGAAATTAGGACTAGAATGGAAAAGGCATATATACCCTAAGACTTAGGCCAGCATTGTATATAATGAGAAAAAGCATGTAAGCAAGAGTTTTAATACAGATTCTTTGAAATGGGTTTCTTCTTCCTATGTTTAACATACTAAAGGTCTTAACAGTAACTGTGCTGTATATGTTTACCAACACATTCTTTGCTTCTAACAAGCAGCTCACATAAGGACTATTTATATAGTTTGATTGAAAGGGATGGAAGGAGGAATAAATTACCTTTTTTTGGAGACAGAGTCTCGCTCTATTGCCTGGATAGAGTACAGTGGCCCCATCATAGCTCACAGCGACCTCAAACTCGTGGGCTCAACAGATCCTCCTGCCTCAGCCTCCCAAGTAGCTGGGACTACAGGTGTATGCCACAATGCTGGATAATTTTTCTGTTTTAAGTAGAGGTCTCCCCCTGGCTCAGGATGGTGTTGAACTCCTAAGCTCAGGTAAATCCATCTGCTTTGGCCTCCCATAGTGCTAGGATTATAAGCATGAGCCATTGGGCTCTGCCTGATAAATTGCTTTTCACAAGTAAAATATGGTAGAAGAAAGCTTTCAAATATGTGTCAAGGAGGAGTTAAAAGAGATCTTTACTGGTTAAGTCAAAACTCTGATTTACTATATCACGTTTAACCGTGGATTTGTATAATATATGGACATATGGCTAAGTTTTATGTCAGTTAATGAAAAGCCAAGTATAAAATACACTCAGTGGTACTGTTTGTACTTACATTTGGACACAGCTTCATTCACAGGTCTAGAAATTATGTTAAGCAATGAAACTATGCTAAGACAATCATTTTAGAAGAAGTAAACATTGTTTCACCATCCTATTCTCTGGCCAACTCTGTTCTTTGCTCCAGAAGCTATCCTGGATACGGCTGGGATGTGGCAGAGCCCTCTCCAGCACTTTGTAGGAAAAAACTGACATTTTGGTTTGAAAAGTGATTTGTAAGCTGAGAGGGGGGAAAATAATACATTTTGAAAACTGACAACCAAGGAGTTGTCACTGACTAAGCTTAATTCTGTCAAGGAAATCCTTAAGCTTGATTTCTTTGCCGTCCCAAATAAATTGCAAAAGCTTTCTTTCCCCTCTTCTATTTGGTTTTGTTATGCCAATATGGGAAAAATTCTGAAAGTTAGAGACACTGTAGCCACATTCAACCACAGTTTGTAAAGATTTTATTCCATATCCAGCCTTGAACTATATCAATTAGTTAATCTCATCATTTCGATGATTCAAAAATAGAAAACCAATCACAATGGCTCAGTGCCTATAGTACAGTGGTTATGGTGCCAGCCACATACACCAAGGGTGGTGGGTTCAAACCTGGCCCGGGCCAGCTAAACAATGACACTGTAGCAAAAAATAGCCGGCGCTTGTACTCCCAGCTACTTGGGAGGTTGAGACAAGAGAATCGCTTAAGCTCAAGAGTTTGACATTGCTGTGAGCTGTGATGCCACAGCACTCTACCAAGGGCAACATAGTAAGACTGTTTCAAAAAAAAAAAAAAAGAAAAAAGAAAAGAAAGAAAAAGAGAACCAATCACACACCCTTCACATTGTTTTCCATCAAACACCATCCTCCTACCTCAATTTCATCTCTATTGAGCCATGATTCCTTAAGCAAGTAGGATTCAGGTAGGACCCAGGAGCTCTCTTTTGAATCAATGTTGTAATAGTATTCATATTTCTCCTGCAGGGTGACTTTCAGCCATGGACCTTCATTAGATACTAAAGAAAAAAGTTCATTATATTTTACAGAGAAGCAGTCAATTGTAAACATTGGTGTAGTTTCTTTAATATGTAAAATAATTAATAGGTGTGTTTTTCCCCAGACATTCAGCTAGCCTAAGTTAAGGACATTAGAAATGATCTGCTAACATGGCATGAACTCAATGCATTCAAAGTCAGATGTCTGCTAAGTCAAAAAAAAAAAAAAGGACAAGAGACAAATGTCTAATGCCAACTCTGGACCTCTCCAAAGAAAGGAAAAGTAATGAGGAATATGTGTAGACATCTACCATTCATTCAATACATGGTCTTCTCTGTCTACATGTGGTGCTGCCCACGCGTGTTGGCCACCTGTGGTGCATATCCACGTAAACAAAGGAGACCAGGGAGCAAGATCCTTTTTGCTCACAAAATCTTACAGCAATTTCTCTAGTAAGGACTGACCCACAGACCCACAGGGACTGTGGCTCATATTTGAGGAGAATCAATGATCTGCATTAAACCAAAGCAGAAGTGATTCACCTTCGGAGACAACTTTATCCAAAGTACAAAACGTCTTATGTATAAAGGTTACGTAAAGTAGGGAAAACAAAAATTCCTGGTCCCTCTGACTCATCTTACTTGATGCAACCACAAGAAATAAGGAAAGTAAATATTGATAGGATGTAGTTTGTGTGCTGGGGAGAAGTATTAGAAAAACCTATGTCTGGCACGGCATAAAAGGGCCAAAGGTCAAGAAGAATGTCTTGTGTCTCCTCCTCATGAATCCATAAGCTACACTTCAAATTTAAAAATCTGTTTGTTTTGTTGTATAGTCATGATTCCTGTCCCAGGCCAGAGCGCCAAAAAAAACAAAGAAACCAAAAACAAAAAAACAACCAAATTTTGTGAAGTTCCTAGACTACACCAAGTCAGCTGCTACCAAGTAAGTGTTAGACTCATTCCATTCATAGGTAAATGAAAGTTCAAGTCAATGTCTTTACACCATATTTAAATAAATTCAAATAACTAAACAGAGGTAACATTAAGACCCTTTAATATGTATTAAATCCTTTTGGTTTTAAATGTTCTATTTGTCAGTGCTTAGGAAGAGAGACTTATCTCTTTTCAAATGAGCGGACAAGCCATCCATCTGTTTAGAAACATACTCAAATGCATTGTGAAATCAAGTTAGTATGTTCACAAGTAAATGTTATATTTTCAATCACCCATAGTTGTCAGATTCATAAATGTTTTCAGAAGAATAATCACCCTTCTCAAGGCAACTCTCTCACTGGGAAGGAAAGGAGGAAGCAAAACTAGTGAAAATACCCCTCCTGCCACTTGCCTCAAGAAACAGAAAGGTTGGTTAAAAGCCAACCACATTGGCATGAGAAGTCTCTACTTGGGTTGGAGAGTGACTGGGTAATAGGAAGGCAGGATTTCAATCATTTTTATACCTCGCTTGAATTTATAGTTAAAGACTGACAAGAGCTGCTTTCCAATATAGGATACAAATATATTTCTTTCTTTTTTTTTTTTGAGACGGAGCCTCAAGCTATTCCCCCTGGGTAGAGTGCCATGGCATCACGTTCACAGCAACCTCCAACTTCTGGGCTCAAGCGAGTCTCCTGCCTCAGCCTCCCAAGTAGCTGGGACTACAGGCGCCCGCCACAACACCTGGCCATTTTTTGGTTGCAGCCATCATTGTTGTTTGGCGGGTTTGGGCTGGGGATTCAAACCCGCCACCTTAGGTGTATGTGGCTGGCGCCTTAGCCGCTTGAGCCACAGGCGCCGAGCCACAAATATATTTCTTAAGACATATAGTTGGTTTGTTACTTTTAGGGAAAAAACTAATCACAGGCCTTTAAAGAAAACATAAAAGAGAAAATTCTAGTTAGTTAAGAGATGGTCAACTTTCTAGAAGCAGGCATACTTTCTAGATGGCTTCCAGACAAAATTATACCTATATACAGGGCAAAACTGAGTTAAAAGGCTGAGTATTCCACCTAACAGTGGACACTTCAGATTGGCAAAGAATAGATACCCTAGAAAAAGAGGAGAAGGATCAGGATAAATCATGCTATGCATTCCCAGGAACAATGTTCATAGCTCTATCTGGGGGTAAAAGTCAGTCATTATTTCCCTGGAAAGCTTCTCTTTCTTCTAGAACAGAGGTCAGCAAGTTTTTTTCTGTAAAGGGCCAGAGAATAAATATTTTCAGCTTTGTGGGCTACGAGTCTCTAAAATAACTGCTCAACTCTACCACTGTAGCATAAGAGCAGTCAGAGAATATATATAAATGAGTGTGGTTGGATTTTGGTCAAGCTTTACTTATAAAAACAGGTGGCAGGCCAGGCAGGTGGATCATACCTTTAATCCCAGTGATTTGGGAGGCTGACATGGGAGTGTTGCTTGAGGCTAGGAGTTAAAGACCAGCCTGGGCAACACAGCAAGACCCTGTCTCTACCCAAAAAAAGAAAAGAAAAGAAAAATTAGCTGGCAGTGGAGGTAGATTCCTTCAGTCCCAGCTACTTGGGAGGCTGAGGCAGGAGGACCTCTCGAGTCCAGTATAGTGACCCAGAACTGTGCCACTGTACAACAGCCTGGGTGACAGAGTGAGATCCTGTCTCTAAGAAAAATGAGAAAAAAACCAAAATAGGTGGTGCACAAGGAATTTACTAAAAACTATTAGGATAAATGAGATCAACAAGGTCTCATTACCCTGTATCTAAAAACCCTGGATATAGGGTTTTGTTTTGGTGTGCTGGAAATGTTCTAGAATTCACTAGAAGTATCAGATGTATAATTTTGTGATTATCTCTTAATAGCATACCTTAAAAGGGTGAATTTTATGGCACGTGAATTATTATCCCAGTAAAAAATGATCATGTACCATACACTAGCAATTTGGGATTGTTTAAATCCCAAAATGTAATTAAGAAAAAAACTATCTGGGCTGAGCGAGGTGGCTTACACCTGTAATTGTAGCACTCTGAGAGGCTGAGACAGATAGATTGCTGGAGGTCAGGAGTTTGAGACCAGCATGAGCAAGAGTGAGATCTGTCTCTAAAAAGAAGCTGGGTGTTGTAGAGGGCACCTGTAGTCCTAGCTACTCAGGAGGTTGAGACAAGAGGATTACTTGAGCCCAGGAGTTGGAGGTTGCTGACCTGTGAAGCCATGGCACGCTACTGAGGGCGACATACTGAGACTGTCTCAAAAAAAAGAAATGCAAACCTTATACACTAAAAACTATAAAGTGGTGAAGAATTTCAAGAAGACCTAATTAAAAGGAACCATATCCCTTGTACATAGATCAGAATATTATGAAGATGGAAATGCTCCTCAAATTGGTCTCCAGTTCAACACAGTCTGTAACGAAATCCCAGCTCCCTCTTGTTTTCTTCTCCAGGAGAATGAATGAACCTGCTAGGTTTCTGAATTGGATACCTGGGCATATTCTGACTCCCTTCACCAAAACATGGCAATGGGAAGAGGAAAAGGCAAGTTTAGGAGACAGAAAATAAACTAAGTCTGGGCCAGGATGGATTTGAAATTATGATGGCTCATCTAGGAACTCAACCCCTGCACTAATTAACACAGTATGTAATTCTTTCCCAATGAAGGGTGAGGTGTGGGTATTATACTAATATCTGATGAAGAGATCTGAATTGAACAGGGAAGGGCTCAAGGGTGACCAGATGCCAAGTGAGGGAGTGGTCATTTCATTAATAAAACATTTGCTGAGTTGGAAGGTAAAACCTCCAAGTTGCACATACAGTAAACTGGCCGTTATCTGAAACTCAGGCAGCTAGTGGTCTCAAGCAACCAGCCAACAACAACAACAACAACAAATGAGAGTTTAAACTTGGTACACCTTGCTGTTAGTAAGCTGATGCTTCCTGCAGCAGCTCCCATGTGTTCTCTGTAATGGTTTTAGGTGTTAATGTGTGTTATTTGAAGTTAAAAAAATATGATAGTGAAGTCGAAAAGTGTAGTGACTGCTATTTCATAATATAGTAAAACTGGTTACAGTAAGTGAAGTTTGTCTTTGTTTGTTTTAATTTGTTTTTAATTAATGTACATCAACATTAATACCAAGTCAATACCAAGTTTATGGTATGGAATGGGGTATAGAATTAGTTAGGCCTATTTTAATAGTAACTCTCAAGCAACCAGAAACTACATTGATCCGGAAACTACCGATGCCCATGGGTGCTGGGTAATGGGGAGATTATTGTACATCAAACTTAAAAGCAAGCACATGGGATTCTATGAGACAAATTTCCAGTTGAACTAAAGTTTTTTGAGAGATTCTCCTCTAAGGCCATACGCTATTGAAGTAGTTTCTTTAAGATGTGTATAGCATTATGTAGACAGCCTACAATGGGATATAGATAAACACCAGTCTGGAAGTTCAGAGATATCACGATTTCTGACACTAGGACATAGTAGGTGCTTAATAAAAATCTGCTAAAGGGATGATGGGTTAAAATTAATTGTCCTTGCAGCTATCATCTTCTCCTTCTGTCTGAAATCTCTATGTCAGTTTACAAATCTGAAGAATGAGTATTAAGCTGCATGATCTCAAAGAAACTTTCCAGCACTAACACTTCATGATCTGCCATTGGACTGAAAAGGTACAACCATTTGCCAGCTGATCCCTGGCAGACCAGTTTACTATACTTTATTCCATAGATTCGAAAATCACACTTTACTCCTACTTAACGCTGTGCAATCATGTACTATTTGTCTCACAAAGGATCAAGTAAGAGAAATACTAGTGTAAATTTTTTTTTATATCATGGGGAGAACGGATCAACAAGAGTACAAAGCAAATTTTCTCAAATACCACATTCTCTCAGCTCTCTGATGCCACGTAAGTATTGCCACTGGATTCATCACAGCTTTTCAAGAAAGAAAGAAAAGAAACATCTAAAAACAAAACAAAAAACTTCTCTTGCTACAGATTACAAAAATCAGAAATGTTCACTTGAAAGAAATACTTAGCTTAAAATTAAGAAACACCATAGAAACAATCGTATTTAAAACACTTAGTTTGTGCTAAGTAACATAAAAACTTACCTCTTTCACTTTTGAGCACTTTTGCCTTCTCGAGGGAATCATAGTACCGCTCGGCACACTCAGGGAGTATGTTACATACAGAAGACTTCAAGATAGACAAAATGTCACTTGATCTTTTTCCCTCCAAACACTGATTAACATCAAGGATCAGAGTAATCCCTGGGTAATAAAGAAAAAAAAATCTTATTAATGGTTATCTTTTACTTGCTGAAAAGGTATGTAAACATATAATTCAAGCTTTTAGGATGCATTAGTATTAAACCTTTCTGGGTACCATATAAGCCTGAGCCAATTGCCAACTCATCTATCAATTTAGGTTGTAAGAATAAGATTCTAACTATGGGAGCATGGTTTATCAAAAATCACTGCTTATTCTTTTGTGGTGTTAAAGTATTAGATTTTGTTCTCTGCAGTAATCTATGAAACGGGGTGAATGTATATGGGTATCCCTGACCTAGGGCATCAATCTATCTTTGAGCACCAGGCTTTACAAAGACATCTGTTTTAAGATGTACAAAATGCTATTTAGGCTAGGAAATCCTGGCACTCTTGTACTGTATTTCCCCGAAAATAAGACAGTGTCTTATATATATATATTTTTTCTTTCTTTGCAGTTTTTGGCCGGGGCTGGGCTTGAACTTGCCACCTCCAGTATATGGGGCCAGTGCCCTAACTCCTTGAGCCACAGGTGCCGCCCAGTCTTATATTTATTTTTTCTCAAGAAGATACACTAGGGCTTATTTTCAGGGGATGTCTTCCTCTCCAAACCTGATCCTGCATAGCCACGCCCATCACTAGGTCTTATCATCGGGGTAGGCTTATATTTAACAAATGCATAGAAATCCTGCTAGGGCTTATTTTTTGGGTAGGTCTTATTTTGGGGGAAACATGTTATTATGGTAGTATACATGGCAAAGTGGTCATGACTAATCTGTGTTCAAGAAGGGCACAGCTGGTGGATGTATATAAGAGAGTCCAGAAACTAAACCCTGAAACTAATTTAGACCTAAGAAGCACTCGATGCAAATATCTGCCTCTCCCCATAAACCACACCCTATTAAACTCTTGCTTGGCTAAAGAAAGTTAACTTAGTGCATTCTTTATCATCCCTTTAGTTCCAGGTAAGAATGTTCTGGCCAAGCAATAGAACTACTATTTTCACAATCTACAGACATACTAAGTTAGATATATAGAAATTAAAAAAAAATAGGGGAGAGAGAAACCAGGTTAAAATATTTCCTTGATGAAAAAGAACTTTAATAAAAAGAAGGGAGAGATAGATATTGTCAAAAATATCCTTATCTCCCTCTATAAGGAAAGGCCTGGTCCAGAGGCCAATTTCCAGACAACTGAGGCTAATTACTTCCTACCAAGCCTCATCCTAATAGAACCATTTTCAATAAAACTCTAAAATATGCCTTACCACTAGCTATCTTGCTCTTTAGTCTCTGGTACACAGTAGCCTGCTAAGAGCTGCCAGAAGAGTCCTTTTTTGTTTTTTGGAGACAGAGTCGCACTCTGTGCTCTAGGTAGAGCGCTGTGGAGTCATCACAGCTTGTAGCAAACTCAAACTCTTGGGCTCAAGCAATCCTCTTGCCTCGGTATCCTGAGTAGCTGGGACTACACGCGTGCAACACTATGCCCCGCTAGTTTTTCTGTTTTTAGTAAAGACGGGGGTCTTGTCTTACTCAGGTTGGTCTTGAACACCTGAGCACCTACCTTGACTTCCCAGAGTATCAGGATTATAGGCGTGAGCCACTGTGCCTGGCCCAGAACTCCTTTTTGTCATTAAAATTATACTGTGCTGTAACACAGTGTTACTCTGGAGGACTACAAAGGTCTTGGGCTTATTTTCTGTCCTAAATAGCCTCTAACTCCTATGCTTTTTAGCTCTTCTCTCTTCCTTCACTGTCAACTATTGCTTCTTACTGACATCCGGGTGCCTGCCTGTGGCAGTCAGACACTTTCCGCTTTGTGACTGTGGGTTCCAATGTCCTCTAAGTCAGGAAGAGAGACAACCAAAGGGAACAGTTATGCCTAAGAAACGACGGGCTCAAACTCCATGTGTGAGTGGTCCCCAGTGAGTAGCAGATCCAGTGTACAGGTTTTGAGATATCTACTTTGATTGCTTTTTTGGTTTAATCTGTGGCTTGTAGTGAAGTTCCAAATGGCTGAAGATGTTAGATAAATGATCTGCAGACAGTGAGGTATGTTTCTGCTAAGAAGCAAATTAACCGCCCCCCCGCCCCCATAAATCTCCAAGAGATCCAAAAAAAATGTTTGCTTTATACCTTGAGTCATACACCAGCGGGCTCTCTTAAGGCATGAATTTGCAACAGTGTAATAGCAAACAGGAAAAAAAATTGTTTTTTGGGGGGTGGGAATGAAAAAAACTTTTCATGTATAAGGCACAGATCTGTATATGGTACATAAGCAGGTATATACTCTATCCGTGGCATTAACATTTCATGGTGAGGAGAGATTAGGCAAAAAAGACTAAAGATTTGTTAGGGTGCAATAATGAAAAAAGATCGGAAAAGGCTGCTCTAAGGAGTCAAAAATAGAGGCAAACTTACTTTAAGCAAATAAGATCCTCCAGTGAAAGTGAGTGCTAGGCCAGAATGAAGGCGACCACAGTTACTCTGCCCTTTTAAACCTTGCTTCTATAACATATAGCAAGGGGCCATCACACTGTCTCTTATAAAACAATCTCTGAGTATGTTTGATGCTTATAGCATGCCTGCATAATCTCTTTCATGTCTTCATACAAAAGATAAAGAAGGTTTTTAAAAATATGATAACATTCCTATGGGAAACCTGAAAATCTTGGTATCAGAATATAGATAGATTTAACTTTAGAAAATTTTTGTTGTTGGTATCTATCATAGAAGAAAGTATATTAACTCTTCTGAGTCACAGGACCGAGGAAGAAGATGGGATTTTAGATGTGCAAGTGTGAAAATCTCACTTTGATAGTAGATAGAGTCATCAGTCTTGATGTTAAAGACTGAATCAACACTCGCAGGTCAAATGTAAGGAGAACAATGTATAAAAGGAATAAAATAATTTCTAAACTGATTTGATCCTTAAGAGAAAATCGTAACCATTTTAGGCTATTTCAATAACAACATTACAATCTAATTTCTTTCTTTTTTTTTTTTTTTGAGACAGCCTCAAGCTGTCCCCCTGGGTAGAGTGCCATGGCATCACAGCTCACAGCAACCTCCAACTCCTGGGCTCAAGTGAGTCCCCTGCCTCTACCTCCCAAGTAGCTGGGACCACAGGTGCCCGCTACAATGCCTGGCTATTTTTTTGGTTGCAGCCGTCATTGTTGTTTGGTGGGCCTGGGCTGGATTCAAACCCGCCACCTTAGGTATATGTGGCTGGCGCCTTAGTCACTTGAGCCACAGGCGCCGAGCCACAATCTAATTTCTCAAAGTGCCTCTTCAGATTGCGGCTGCCTTCAGTTTTATATTTTAATCTCTTATTTAAACACTTTGACTTCATTATTTTTTTCCTTACGAGTGCTAAAAAAAAACACTTCCAAGTTCCTATAGGTATAAAAGTTTGGGTTTGAGAAATACACATTTCTTCAAGCTAAGGCAATAAAAACCAGATGTTTCTCACAGATGTTTCCAAAGTTCAAAGCACATCTGTGGAATAAGACAAGGCATCTATAAAGCACTCTATGATCTGATACAATAGAACAAATTCTAATCATGCCATGAGTTGGCAGGTTAATGAATCTTATTTTAATCTATGTTGGGTATTCATAATATGGAGTGTGTTAGTATCTCAAGTTAGAAGTTATCTCGGATTATTGTCTGCATTTTCATATTATTCCTCCTTAAAAATATAAGGTTAAAATAAAACAAAAAATTTAACATTTAAACCAATATGGAGATTCTGCTAGTTGTTCCTTATGCCTGTTCTAAGCATGCACTACAGAACTGGGAAGTAACCACAGGACGAGTTTGGGAACCTACCGTGAGATGGATTCAAGCTAGAAATGCATTAATCACCTGACCTCCAGAAGCCCCTACTCTGACCGGTGAACCACAGGAATATTTAGGGTCTCATGGAATTAGTGCCAGGCCAGAGCCAGTGCCCAGTAATCCCTGAAAAGTCTGATTATGTCCTTTTCCCCAACAGTCACCCTGGTAAAAGCCCTTTGAGACAGGCTGGAAGATTAACAGTACAAATTTTTGGTCACGTAAGCAGAAGTCCTTCCTCAAGAGGACTGGCCTCTTCTGCATTTGGGGGAGGGGTTCAGTGTTTGTAAATGGGCTTCAGTTTGGGAACTGACCAAGGGACCGTGACTCTCTGTTTCTATGATTCAACTCAGATTTCTGTTCATTTGATCTTTTTTTTTTTTTTTTTTGGCTGGGGCTGGGTTTGAACCCCTCCACCTCCGGCATATAGAGCCGGTGTCCTGCTCCTTTGAGCCACAGGCACTGCCCGTGATGTCTGTTCATTTGAGCTAGAACTCTTCTACTTGTAGACTACCAGTCTATTTCACTTCTAGAGTGCCATGATCTGTTAGCTGACTCCACAGGTCTCTGCGAGGCAGGCTATTCTAATCGCTACTCATCATCGTAATCACACTCATTTACCTTGAACGTTTCAGTGCTGACACCTGGCCTCTGCCAGCCTGCCTTAACAGATCTCCACTTGCCAGTCTTTTCAGTCTAGTGAGCCAATTCCTTCAAATAAATATCCGTCCACCTCCCCTTCTGAATGGCTATGTATGTGAGCATAGCTACCCATCTAACAATAGACAGATCTGTGCTCTCTTCGTTCTGTTTCTCTGGAAAACCCTGAGCAATAATAATGAAGGACGTGGAATGGAGAACAGGCATGTGTTAAGCAGAAATGGGCTAAGTTTTCCAAGGAACAAGAGCAAAAAACTTTGACCTAATCATAAAATTTGTGAGCTTAGAAAATATTTTTTTCACTTTCTCAATTTTTTTTGGCAATGCTGTCAAATTTTGCTGGCAATAGCATCTAATCACTGAAAATAGAGCAACCAATTCTTTTTTTTTGTAAGAATACACATCCAAGAACTAAAACTTGGTAAGAGAGTCCAAATGTATCCCGAAATGGCACACACCCAAATACAAGCAAAGCAAGTTTCAGGCGTGAAGGCGGTGAGTGCTTACACTGTTTCGCTTTGTCCCTGTCATCGTTGGCGTTATTGACGGCTTGCTGTATCTCATCCAGCCAAAGAACTTTCGAGGTCTTCTCAGAGGAATCCTGTGAACAATGTCATAGAATAAAAGAACAGTGGATGATGAGAAAATAGGGTTAATAACAGTTTTTCAGGAGCCATTTTTCTGTAACTCCCACAAATTCTTCATTGGCAACTTCGAAGCACTGCCAGACACTGTACCAGGAGCAGACTCCAAATTGGACCACATCTCCCTGCCACCCTTCAGTCCAGCCCACCATCATCTCCCAACGCGCGGCTCTTTGCTTTTGCTGCTTGGTCTGTCGTCTACTGAGAACCTGGTGATCTCTCCAAATGGACATCTCATTACACTACTCCTCTGCTGACACTCCCGCAAAAGCTTCTCCTGCAGTTAGAAGGAAACACCAACTCCTCCTCCTGGACCCTGGAGCTCTGATGATGCATCCCTGCCTGACTCCCCTCTAGCTTCACCTCACACCCCTCCTTCCCATTCCCTGTCAGAACTTCACCACAGCTTTCTCTAGACCACAGCACGCTCCCTGAGCTGTGTGGCTACCAGCCTTAACTTTCAGACCTGACCTCGAATGCCACCTCCTCCAAAATGTCTATCCTGGCTACCTCAGTCAAATCAGATACTCTCCCCCAATCACTCCAAAATCTTCATTCCCAAACGATGTTCTAAGGTGCCCCAGGATACCATGGAATATTTTAAATTTAAGGAAAACACGGAAATAGTTGGCATTTATCAGAATCGGGGGGGGGGGAACCACACCACAGTGATTGCCTGTAAGGAGCTAACAGCCTACTTTAAAAGGCAGATGTTTCAAGGAAATTATAATACAATATAATCAGGGCAATGTTAGCAGTAGATACATGATCCAGAAATAGGCAGGAAAGGATGAACCTATGGTGAATTGCAGGGGGAGAAAAGACTAAGCAGCTAAGCATTAGCTTCAGAAAGGAAGTGCTAGCAGCAATGAAACCAGATTAGATTACCTTTACTAGTTTACCTCGGAGTTGACTCTGATGATTCTGCTCTAAGTGCAGTGCTGGTATACATTAAACAGGACTTAAATAGCAACTGTGTTTTATAAAAACTTGTGCCAGACTGCAATTGTTATCAGTAGAAATACTTTCTGGGAAGTGTGTCATTCCATTTAAAAAATGAGAACACTCTACCTACGTGTAGGAATGAGTAAGTGTTATGCTCTAAATCCTGCATCAAAACTACGGTGAATGAAAAGACAACTTTAACACTGGAGCCTGGACAGCCAGCTCCATCATGCAGGACCCAGGATGGATGGGGGCAGGAAGGAGGAGTAACATCCACCAGCTCCTGTTGCAGGCTTCTGACCTCCCTCCCTCAGAGGCTAACGTGAGAGCGTGCACAAGGAAAGGGCTCTGAAAATGAGACAGAATAGCTGTTATTTCATCCTGTAACGTCTGGGCTAAAGGGAACCTCTGGGGAAGGCCTGGCACTTGGTTCCACAATCATCTCTAGCTACCTGCCTCACCACGTGGGAACCAGCGGCTGCCAGTAAGGTTTTCCATTTCTTCCAAGACTGGATGGGGGAGGTTCAAACAGGAAGCAAGATGGAAGGGGGAAGACCATAAAAGGAATCCAGAGATAGGGAAGCAGGAACTACTTTTTCTCTATTTTCAAGGCTTAAGAGAACCCATTATGCCCTCGGATTAGGTTAAAAACTAAGCTCCAGGAAAGTTCACTTACATCTCAGTTTTCTGAAGGATGTTTGTGCTTTCCTTCATGACTTGCCACTGTACAAGTTGTGCCCCGCACACTTCTACTGAGAAGGCAGTTACAAGCCCACGTCAAACCTTCAGTATTTGTCTTATAAGCTATAAGCCAAACTAAAGAGAGACTTTGCAAATCAATCAATTTAACTCAAAGGTTTAAGTCAAGACACACTGAAGTAAAGGTTGCTAAACAAATACAAAACCAAGAGTAAAAATCAAATCCGTCCAAGTCAAGTTTCCCATTTCGACAGTTCACCAGAGGACTGGAAATGATCCTATGTTTGTGGGATGGCCAGATCTCTAGCTCAGCTAAGCAGCCAGGCTCCATATAAAATTTACAAATGCATTAAATGACTAGAAATGAAGCCATGTGCGAATCAAGTCATAAATTCCTGCATTAAGAAAATTCACAAAAAAAGTTAGTTAACAAATATCTTCAATATTTTGTGTGGGTTTTTCTTATTATTTATACTACAATATAAATATAATATCTCGTTTGTGTAACCATGTTATTATGTAGTTGAAGTATCAAACACTGACCTTTGATTGTGAAAATCTGGTCTGATGAAATTTAATTAAGTGTGAAAAATTTCCATAGATCAGTTCCTTCCTAGATTATCCCTCAGTCTTTAAGGGTCATGAAATTCACCGAATTTTACAGGCAGCAAGATGTTGGGTTATCTGACTTGGAGTTTAATCTTCACTTTTATTAATGAAAGGAAAACCTGTTACAATGCAGTTTTTTTTTTACTATATATTGAATCACATGCCCCAGAATCTAACTCATAAAAATCTGTATGTTGCACAATCTGAATATACTTAACACCACTGAACTCACACTTATAGTGGTTCAGGTGGTAAACTTTATGTTATGTGTATTTTATCATAATTAAAAAAAATCTTATTAGGGTGGTGCCTGTGACTCAGAGGAGTAGGGTACAGGCCCCATATGCCGAGGGTGGCTGGTTCAAACCCAGCCCTGGCCAAAAATAGCAAAAAAAAAAATCTTATTGTAGATCTGCTCACAAAAATTTGTGGAATAATGGGGGGTCTCCTTTGCATTTCAATGTTGCATTATGATTTTAATCTAATCTGATAGTGTTATTTGGGAGGTTTCCCCAGTTTTCTAACTCTGTAGAAACAAAAAGGCTCAAAACACACTGAACTGGAGAAGGGAGAACCAACTCTGAACACCCAACCTTCTCAAATACCTACAGAAACAAACATAAAACCAAGTTCTGCCCAGGCATTCACTGATGACAAATTCAGACCAATGTGACATCGATGGATAGTTTTCAAAGTAATCAAGTACACAATATTAACATATTAAAAAATATTTGCATTTCATAATTTAATTTCTAATTATGTAATATGTTTAAGAATTAAAACAGCTGGGAGGATAAAGTAAAGGACCATAAAGACCAATTATGAAGCAGAAATTACACCTTGGAACTGCTTTTTAAAAATGGGTAAAAATTGAGATATGAGACAGATTCAAAGCTAACTGCTACTTGGCATCTATCTACTCTTGGCTTAGCTCTGTAAAGGATTATATACTTCCTGCCATTCTTCAAAGGCACATAAATTTACTGGGCAAGAATTACAGCATCTGTGCAGAACAGACTGTGAGGGATAGGGAGGAGTTAATTGACTTTCTCAGGGATAACGTGACACGCTCAGAGGCTTGGCCTGAGTCATGCATTCTGCAACGTTGAGGAGGTCACATCCTCTCGCTACAGAGGACTGGGGATTCTTCCTGCCTGCACCGCACGGGAGCACAGACTTTTACAGAGGAAGCCTTCCACTGCCGCTCACACTCAGAACTAGGGGGAAACTGTGCTCCATGACGTTACACACCTGACATTTGAGAAACGAGATTCAGGTCATCAGAATGAAAGATCTCATCTTTACAGCTGCTGGACTACTGCTTCTGGTGCCCTCTTTTTGTCAAAGTGGTAAGTTTTCTCGTGGGGAAACACGGGGATGTTGGTTTGCGTTACAAATTAAGATCCAATGGAACCTAATTTTCTGCACACCTCACACAAACCGCAACCCCGAAAGGCAGAGTTTAATCTCAGTTATTAAAAGGTAGAACCACAGAAGTAAAGATCTATATAGTTTGTTTACTCTATTCAGATCTTGTCAAAGACTAAATTCTCCACTGGGGTTTAAACATTTGTGGCATATTCAAGATTTTAGATTATCTAACAAGTACAAAAGCAATTTTCTTTGTGAGTTTTTTTTTTTTTTTGCTTGTAAGAATTTCCTCTGATAGCCCTTTTCCAAGGGATTAGAGAAAATCCTATGTTAATACCTCCTGGTAAGACACAAAGACAAGAATATTGCCAGAAAGAGCAAGTTCATCTGCTCTCAACAGCCAGCTGTGCTAGTAAGTTCCAAAACGAAACAGTTCCTTGACTTTCAGTGGTATTAGGGAATTCTCATCCTCATATATGATTTTTTAATGTCAGCAATAAGATCGCCCAAACAATATTCAATCTCAAGTGTATTTACCATTTTACTTAACGCAATGCTAGCCTGTTAAGAATCTGCTTCAAAATTAACGGGTTTGGGACAGGTCTGTTACCTATCATGCTTCCTCTGTTGGGTCATACTCCAGTCAACATTGCTAGGAATGGGTGAGGTGGAGTACAAGAAGGGAAAAAACCCCAAATAAATGGAAAGCCACACTCTGTACAGGCATGCTGCATAAACGGGTAGCCGGAATCCCTGGGGCGTTGCACAGAGTCTTCAGAGAACCTGAGGTGGGCAGCGGTAGCACACTTGGGTTTATGAGCAGAAACACTTGCTCTTCCTAGGAGAGAACAAGCCCAGAGGCTGAGCAGCTGAACTGGGAAAGAAACAAGGTTTGTGGGGGTGGTTCCTTCAGGGCGCGAGGAGGGTTTGGTGCCAGTGAGAAGGAGCACTCTACAGAGACCTAGTTTGATCAGCAGGCAGCCAATCTGCTTTCTTGATATTGTTGGGGGAGAAACGTGAAGTTCATTATCAAGCAGCTGTAGTCGGTTCTCTGCAGTAGTCCCTTGCCAAAGCCTTTTACCCGGTTGAAAACATTTCAGAAATATTATGCCAATTGGAAATCTGGATAAAGAATTCAAATATATTTTAAAAAACTAACAATATGAGCGCTATTAAGGGAAAACCCGTCTCTAAAGAATAAAAAGCTTCTTCTCAGGACAATGGAATGGATTCATCTTTTCCACAAGCAGGCACCGTTCAGCACGTTTGTAGACACAAGGCCTTGCTCAATCACAGGAATTTTCTGAAAACTAACAAACACTTGATTTCAAGGGCTCTCAGCAGATCCTGAGGGGAAACAACTTCTACAGGATGTTTTTCAGCCACTATTCTCTAGCTTTGTTCCTGTTGTTAAAGGCATTGCTCCTTGGGTCACGTCAGAAATAAGAACTTTCCTAAAGCCAAAGTGAGAGGAAGGGTTTGCGTGGGTACATTCATGTCACATGACACGCCTTTTAAAGATCACATCTAAGCACTACAGGGGAGGGGAACTCCGCTGCCGCCATGGTTTTTCCTTTTTCCAAATCTACCTTTCCTTAAATTAAGGCACCTGCTCAGCTTCACACCCCAGGGGTCAGGCTACGCTTCCCGTATTTTACACACTGAATTCAGTTTGTGCAATCCCAGGGTGAGGAGGGAGGCTTCAGTTTCACCTGTGAGCAGATTGCTAGTGATTAAAGCAGGAAGGGAAACTGGTTCTGAATGACAAACAGGTTAAGCGCTGATCTCAAGCACACGACAGGAGCAATTCAGAGGCCGTGGGACAAGCCCTAACGGGCAGAGTACAGGCATTTTAAAGTGATTAAGTCTGAGGTTTATTTTGGCATAAAAGTCCATCTTCAAGGTATCATTAAAAATTTCAGAGATTATTTTCTATGCATGTCAAAGATTAATTTATGAAAATATTATATAATAATAAACAAGTTTGAGCATTAATGTTTTTGAAATTGCCCTTTCAGGAATTAGGATCATTAACATCAACACACCAAGGAACGCCTATTATTTATAGCATACAGTAGCTGTCTCTCTATCCTTTTAAAAATTCATTTCTAATTTCTTAGGACATCACAGCCATTTCATCTTCCGACTTTTCCTCCTCTATGTCCATTCCCCTACAGTCTGCCTTTGCATTCTTTTTCTCACATCTTTCCCTAGGGCTGTCTCAACCATGTCTATTAAATTAAGCGATAGCCTCCGTGCAGACAGGAATGACACACACCTCTAACGTGGGCCCTGGAATTCTGGATTCCACATCCAGTCTATCTAACCAGCTGCTGGACATGTTAAGCCCTAACATCCCGCCATGACCCATGGCGCCATGACCCAGCAACTCATCTTCATAATACTAGAAGCCCATCCTGCCCTCGTCTCTTGTCCCACCATTTGAGTCATCTTTGCCCCCTGACTCTCCCCCATCACCCCATCGCCAGCCAGATGCCAAGTCCCCTGGAGTCCCCATCGCAGGGTCTCAGGTGTTCTCCTTCACCTTTCCAGGACATTTCTCTAGTTCAATACCTCACCACCTTTAGTTTGAGTGACTACAGTCAAACCAGGTCCCCTTGCCTCAAATGCTTCACCTTTTCACCAAAGTCATCTTAAACAGAAGCCAAAATCATCGCTATGCTTGTTTCCAATTGCTATTACAACTTATCACAAATTGAGTGGCTTAAAACAATACAAATTTATTCTATTTCTGGAGGTCAGAAATCGTCAAATCAAGGGTGTTGGCAGGGCTGTGCTCAGCTCCAGAGGAGGCTCTGCTTTCCCGCTTTTTTCAGTTTCCAGAAGCTGCCCACACTGCTCGGCTCATGGCCCTTCCTTCATCTGCACAGCCAGCAGCACAGCCATGTCAGGCATCTTTTCCTAAGTCAAAATTATTACCAGACAAAAATGGAGTTTATTTAAAACTTTATACCACTGGCTTGTAAGTACACATCAACATAGCATTTACGTATCATGTTCTGATGGGCTATTTTTTCCCTTCCAACAGTATTATAACCTTCCTACAAGCAGTGGCCACCTGGTTTTCGTTCCTGCATGGGACAGCCTGGTGCTGGGGCATAGGATATGTACTAAACACATGCTTGTTGATAATCTGCTGTCTAGTGATTTTTTAAAAAAGAATAATCCTAAATTCTATGACCACAGCAATTGTGTAGCATAAGATTATTCATTTTATTTTCTCCCAAACCATAGATACGGCTTGGCAACTGATCACATATTATTAATACTTCCTTTCGATTACAGGCATGAAAGATGATGCCAACTTGGCAACACCAACTTTACCCATTAAGACCTTCCGTGGAGCTCCCTTAAATTCTTTTGAAGAGTTCCCCCATTCTGCCATAGAAGGCTGGACAGCAGACACCCTACCTGTAAAAATTAAGTGCCCTGAAGAAAGTGTTTCAAATCTCCTTGTGAATAATGCCACCGTAGGGTACCTGAGCAGCCCCCTAAGTACCAAGCTGATCCCCGCCATCTACATTGTGGTGTTCGTGGTTGGCGTGCCAGCCAACGCCGTGACCCTATGGATGCTCTTCTTCAGGACCAGATCTGTCTGTACAGCTATCTTCTACACCAATCTGGCCCTTGCAGATTTTCTTCTGTGTGTCACGTTGCCCTTTAAGATCGCTTACCATCTCAACGGGAACAACTGGGTCTTTGGAGAGGTCATGTGTCGGGCCACCACAGTCATCTTCTATGGCAACATGTACTGCTCCATTTTGCTCCTCACCTGCATCAGCGTCAGCCGCTACCTGGCCATAGTCCATCCTTTCACTTACCGGGCGCTGCCCCAGCGTACCTATGCCTTGTCAACATGTGCATTGGTGTGGGCGATGGTTTTCTTGTATATGCTGCCATTTGTCATCCTGAGGCAGGAGTATCACCTTGTCCAGCCGGATATCACCACCTGCCATGATGTCCACAACACATGCGAGTCCTCGTCTCCCTTCCAACTCTACTACTTCACCTCCTTAGTGTTCTTTGGGTTCTTGATTCCATTCGTGGTTATTATTTACTGCTACACAGCCATCATCCGGACACTCCACGCGCACGATGTTAGGTGGCTATGGTATGTCAAGGCAAGTCTCCTCGTCCTTGTGATCTTTACTGTTTGCTTTGCTCCAAGCAACATTATACTTATTATTCACCATGCCAGCTACTACTACCACAGCACTGATGGGTTATACTTTATCTACCTCATAGCTTTGTGCCTAGGTAGCCTGAATAGTTGCTTGGATCCATTCCTTTATTTTCTAATGTCAAAAATCACAGATCACTCCCCTGCCTACCTTACCACAGTGAAATCATCTTAGAGAACAAAGGAAGCTATCTGTGGAAACATTCGTTCTTGGGACGACACGCATAGTGCAAGGTGCTCTATTCTCTAACACTATTTTTGGGCTCCTAAGAAATAGTGCTTCAAAAATCAAGCATAATAAGAATATTAGTCATTGTTTATTTTTAACCATTTTATCAGGATTTTAAGAAAGTTAATGCAGAAGAAAATATGTCACTCCTTTCTTTATGCCAAATGACACAGTCCCATCCACTTCAGCTCTTTAAATCTCTGTCTTCCTAACTTTGAGTGGTACCGCCATCCTTGGATTTTGACATTACAGTTGATCCTTCTGTCTCCTCTGCCTCTCCCGCCGGTGACCGCCCCATCAGCTCACTTTGTCTTTTTTACTGTGTCTCATCAGGGTCCTTTATCCCAGGCCCACCTTTGTCCCCTCAGTCTCTTTCTTTCTTTTTTTTTTTTTTTTGAGACAGAGTCTTACTATGTTGCCCTTGGTAGAGTGCTGTGGTGTCACAGCTCACAACAACCTCCAACTTTTGGGCTTAAGGGATTCTCTTGCCTCAGCCTCTGAAGTAGCTGGGACTACAGACGCCCACCACAATAGCCAGCTATTTTTTTGTTGCTGTTGCAGTTGTCATTGTGGTTTAGCTAGCCGGGGCTATATTCAGACTCGCCACCCTCAGTGTATGTGGCCAGCACCTTACTCACTGAGCTATGGGTGCTATCCCCCCAGGTCTCTTTCCTGCCAGCCTGCCCTCCATCTCTGGGTCATGCCAGATTTGTCTTCCTCAGATATCAGTCTGAATACATCACTCAGAAACCTCCACTGACTCTCCACGGCTTCTGCAATGAATTATAAACTTAAGCCTGGCATTTAGGTCTTCCTTTCTAACCTGACTCCCTGTCAAACCCTGCTTGTAATATAGGTACCAGACATACCTCTTGCTTTGCTGTGATCTTGACTTTTCCTCTCTTCATTCTTTTCTCTAACTAGAAGCTAGTTCTTAAAATCTTTGTCTTAATTCTGGCTTGTTTCAAAGTACTCAAAGGACCAGTCTTCCCTGGGTCTTGGGCCAACTGTGTCACTTGGCTTATTTCAATTCCCAAAGCACTTTCTTATATTTTTCATTATGGCAGCTATATATAATTCATTTACACACAAATATTAATTCCACGAACAATTAACACTATGTATAAAGGAGAAGGTGCTCATCCTCACTCCTGTATGAGGTTCTTGGATCCTAGACACAAGGTTCTGTGGGGCCCAGCTCCATGCTTCACATATCAGGTGGTTGAATGACTTTCACTCTTCATATAACCATATACATACTATAAAGAGGCTTCATGTGTGAATTAAAAAAATCCCAAAGCATCTAAACATAATGAAATCCCATTAAATTCATGCTGAAAAGGCAATATATTCTGTATAGCATGGGATAACATCATTCCTGGTTAGACAAATAAAAAAAAATGAGAAAGCTAAACAAAGAATATATACATAAGGGCATTTAGAGGTTTAAAATAATGCCTCCACTATTTTTATTCCTTAGACATCATTTTTAATGGGGAAATAGTATATTGTTATAAATGCCCAATAGCATATTCTTGTAGGTAACTATGTTTCCCTTAACTTATGGATTAGAAAAGAGGGGGACAGTAGTGTTTAAGGGTGATAGTAATAAATATAACTGGGGGTGAGGAAACCTTTAAGCATTAAGGATTACTGAGATGAATTTGGAGGTCTGTGGGAATGTGCATTAGCTATATACTTTGTAATGACCATCAAAACAATAAAAAAGCATTTTAAATGTATTTTTTAATTTTTTATTTTTTTAAGACACGGTCTCACTTTGTTGCCCTCGGTAGGGTGCCGTGGTATCATAGCTTATAGCAACCTCAAACTCTTGGGCTTAGGCAATCCTTTTGCCTTAGCCTCCCAAGTAGCTGGGACTATAAGTGCCTGTCACAGCACTTGGCTTTTTTTTTTTTGGAGACGGGGTCTTGCTTTTGCTTAGGCTGGTCTCAGAGTAATGCATCTGCCTTGGCGTCCCAAGTGCTGGGATTATAGGCATGAGCCATCACGCCCTGCTGAAATCATTTGAAATGTATTTTTTTAAGGGGAAGAGTTTCCTATTTCTTTGAACTTTGGTCAAAAAAAACCCCAAAAACTGGCACATGAAGACTCTTTATAGTATGTGTATGGTTATATGAATAGTAAAAATCAGATAAACGCCAAAGTGAGCCAAAAAAAAAATCTATAGTAGGTTTCAAACTGACAAAAACTTCACTGGAAGGAACTGATTTCTGAAAATTAAGTCATCAGTTACGATACAGTTTTACTTAGGGAAAAACTAAAGCAATATCCACTTATTAAAAGTTTACAATTTTTAAGGAGTAGATAGGCCAGGAATAAAACAGAACTTCTCTTAAAAAGTCAAAAAAAAAAAAAAAAAGATGCTGACATGGATGTGGAAGAAAAGGAATGCCTTGTTGTTGAGGATACAAATCAGTACCACCTCTTGTGGAAAACAATACGGAGATTTTTGTCAAAGAATTAAAGATCTACCATTCAATTTAGAGATTTTACTACTGGGAATCTACCCAAAGGAAAAGAAAAGACACCTACATCCTACGTGTGCTGCAGCACAAATCGCAGTGGCAAAGATATGGGATGAACCTAAGTGCCCACCCATCAGTGAGAGGATAAAGAAAATGTGTGTGTGTGTGTGGTTCACACCATAGAGCGCTACTCAACCATCAAAAAGAATGAAATAATGTCTTTTCCAGCAACTTGGATGGAAGCGAAGGCCATTCTTCTAAGTGAAGTAACCCAGGGTCAAGAAAACAAATACCACGTGCTCTCTCTTATAAGTGCTAAGATAAGGGTATGCATGGTCACACAGAGTGACTTAATGGACATTGAAGACTCACAAGGGAAAAGGTGAGAAGGAGGTGCAGGATAAAAAGTTCTGTACAATGTATGCTATTCAGGTGACGGGTATACTAAAAGCCTGGACTTCATCCATTCATTCAGCTAGATAATTCAGCTATGTAACAACTACTTGTACTTACTACATTTATTTAAATAAAAATAAACTTTAAAAATAAAGTAAAATAAATATATTTTCCTTAGAGAAAACAAACCCAGAATTTCTTGGTGGGGTGTAATTTGTATGTTCTCAAGCAAAACTTTTAATTTTACAATAGCTCACAGTTCACTGCCTCCTGTGAATGAAGAAAATGTGTTGTGCTCTGCTAAATATGCCCAGTCTCTTCCCAAGAGGCAAAAGGAATTTGGTACCTACATGACGTTATACTTGAAATGCTGTGAAAGTAGACCACGAATCCTTATAAACCTACATCATTGTTTATAGCCTTTTATAAAACTGAGCATCTGTTCTCTGAAAATGTTGCCCATTATGACCTTTAATGGCTGTATACTTTGGTACAAGCTTTACCTTATACTGATACCACCAGCAACATAAATTTCCCTGATTATTTTCTAAGGCCAGACGTTGGCAAGGCAATAACAAACGCCAGTATAAGAACACAATAGAAATCAAAGGAGCAGAGTTTACAAAACAGACACAAAGAACAGAATTGGAATTTTCAAGGGAAGAACAGCTGAGAATAGAAGATTTCAATCTTAATGTGCCAAGAAAGAAAACTGTGCTTAAAAAGAGCAATTTAACAAGACGTGATTTATTGCTTGGAACTGTCGTGTTTTCAATTTGCTAGCAACTGCCAAAGTATTTCAAGCCCCTAATTTTATAGGCCAAAAGTGCCCAAATTTGAACCCAGATCTCTATGTTCTGCGTCCTAATTTCTAATGCTCTAGTCACAACATGAAATCTACTCCTTCTACACATAGGAAGGATGCCCAGCACAGAGCTGGCAGAGTGTGGACACTCAAAGCCTTCTGAGAACCCTAGAGGGTCCTACGGGGTCCTGTCTCGTCTAGAGCCCTCTGGTGGGAATGCTCCAGAAAGGACCTAAACTGCCGGCCTGTGAAAGACCTGTGTATGGAGTCAGTCTCATCTCAGAGACAAATCCCCATGTGGCTGTGGGCGGAGAGGATCCCACGTCTGTCTCTGCCTTGTTCTCAGAAGATCCCAACTTTGGTGTGGATGGAACAGACCCTGTGCCCACAAGGACTTCGTGATGTAACATCACCCCTTACTAGGGAGGCAGCCACAGGACCCACAATAATACCAGCTACATTATTTAAGCACTGTTGGGGCTGTCAGGCTCTATGCTAAATATTATAGCTACTCACACCAATACACACAAAAAACACATATTCTCCTTTAACCCTTGCCATAATCCTGTAAGTATGTGAAAATAAGCACGCAGAGTTGGGTGACTTGACCAAAGTCACATAGCTAATCTGTGGCAAATGCAAAATTTAAACAGCGCCTGTCTGTCCCCAAAGCAAATACCTTGCTCCTCCAATGCTAGTAAGTTTGTCACAGGCCATAGCCACCTCAGTGAGAACAGCAGGGGGGTGGCCACCTGCCTCCCCTTAGATGACGGAACAAGACTTGGGTTTGAGTCCTCCCTCTCCCATTCATTGGCTGTACTTTGGCCCCAAGCTCATTCACATCAGTGGACACAGCACCCACACTCAGTCGCCATGAGGCTTAAATGAGAAACACTGATATGGGGAGGGTACCCGCAGAGCCCCGAGGGTAAGGCAAAGTCACTGCTGACCCTGCCAGCAGCACAGCTGCCCTCCAGCTTCAATGAGGCAGTGCAGCGCCATGGGGTGAGCAGGATTTATACCAGCTTCTAAAAGTTTAGAAACGTTATATAACACAAGCATTCTTTTTTTTTTTTTTTTTGAGACAGAGCCTCAAGCTACCCTCCTGGGTAGAGTGCCATGGCATCACAGCTCACAGCAACCTCCAACTCCTGGGCTGAAGCGAGTCTCCTGCCTCAGCTTCCCAAGTAGCTGGGACTACAGGCGCCTGCCACAATGCCCGGCCATTTTTTTTGTTTGCAGCCATCATTGTTGTTTGGCGGGCCTGGGCTGGGGATTTGAACCCACCACCTTAGGTGTATGTGGCTGGCGCCTTAGCCGATTTAGCCACAGGCATTGAGCCAACACAAGAATTCTTTTAAAAATATTAAAAAATCAAACAGTAAAAACAAAACAAATCAAACCTGGAATGAAAAAGAGGTCTTGTTTTTACCAGCCTTCGAGTTCACTGTCCAGAAGGTATCCTCCTTCCAGAAGCACCTGATGCATATGTAAGCATGTGCACCCCCTCTTCCCCCGCAGCACGTGCACAGGTATGCTGATGTGCGGGGAAGAAGCACACTTTGTTTTTGCTTAACATCATTTAGGTTGTTTTGATCTTTTGTTATTGGAAACAAAGCTGCAATAAACATGTTTTTCCATCTGCCTTAATGCACGATAACATTTCTGCATCAGGCAGAGCTGGGCTGTAGTCCCAGAACTAATTACCTTTTGGATGGCTTTGGGCGAGTTACTTAATCTGTGTTTAATTACCTTCTGTAAGATGGCAATAATGATGGTAAAATGATTCAGAGGGCCATTATGAACTGCTATGGGGATTAAGTGAGATAATGTGCATAAAATACATAATATCATGCCTGGCAAATAGTAGGTCCTCAATAAACATTTGCTTTTAACCAAGTTTCTTCCTGTTTCCGATGAGGCAGTTCCTGAGTTCTTAAAAAGCAGACTGAGGAAATGCCCGCCCCTTTCAGTTGGGCTTGCACTTGGGGACATGGCAAGTGGCTAGTCCCAGATGGCATCACTCCCACTTTCAGGTGACAGTTCAGAGTATGGCCTCACCACTCAGCCCAGTAGCGGAGTGGAAAGTCTCTGTGGGATGCCTCCTAGTGGCAGCACAAGCTCTGTGTTCGGATAAAAGCCATCACTCTTTGAAAGGACTCTGGCCTGGCCAGTCTGCTCCCACGCCCAGACTGGTGTCCACGCAGCACTGCGTTACTGTCCACACCCTGCTGCTCTCTGCCCACCTAGCCAACGTGCCTCCTTCCTGGCACAGCGCCTGTGCTCCTCCACGCCAGCGTCTCTCAGGATTCTAGCCCCCAACAATCCCAACCATCTCCGCATCACTCTGTGCTCCTTGTTTTGACACTTTGCCATGTATGGATCTCTCCTATTCGTAACTGTTCTATATGAGATGCCCACTGCCTCAGTAAGTTTCTAAGTATTTTGAAGATAAAACCAGAGAACATTCAAATGGTACCACTCCTCTGTACCCGGCCTTCACTACCACAAGCTATTGTAGTACATGGACCGTGCAGTATATACTCAGAAAATAGCCAGTGAATTAGACTCTGATCAAGAACTCATCCACAACTGAGTTTTTAGCTAAAGAACAGAAGCAATAATCAGCTCTGGAGCCAGCTTCCTCCTTACATTTGGCACTAGGAAAATGACACCCATTTTGATTCACAGACAATCACCAGGGTAAGCAGCTCATGAGATTTAACAGCAAGGTCACAATTCCTCCCTCCTACCCACTCACCCCCATCCAATCAGTAAACTTAAAAGAAAAAAATATCAAACCTTACCCTGAGTTTCTGTAATTTAGCATGTTGTAAAACATCCTGGTAGTGCTGGGCAAAGTCTGGGTCCACATCTTTGATATCCGCGTTAGGCAACAGCAAAGATTCCAAAGTCTTCACAGGGTTCCCTAGATCAATGGCTTCATTAATGTACCCTACAGCTACCATTCCTAGAAAATAAAGTTTTCCTTTTAAGTCTCAGTACTTTATAAGTTCTCTAGTATCAGCTATTGCAGAGCTACTAAACAAATACAGCAGGCTACAGGATAAAATATCAATGCACAAAAATCAATGGTGTTTCTGTATACTCCTCTGAGCAATCTGAAAATGAAATTTTAAAAATTCAACTCGTAATGAGTCCAATTACAAATACATTCTAATTACAAAAATAAACATTTATAAATAATTTAACAAAAGAAACGAGACAAGTATAGACATCTCTTGGTATCTGCAGAGGACTGGGTCCAGGACATCAATCACAAACACAGATACCAAAACCCACACATACTCAAGTCCTGCAGCCAGGCCTATAGAACCTACTTATATGAAAAGTCAGCTCGCCATGTAAGTGGGTTTTGCATCTGGTGAATGCTATATTTTTGATCCATAGTTCGGTTGATAAAGAAATCCATGTATGAATGGACCCAGGCAATTCAAATACAAGTTTTTTAAGGTTTAACTATACATTGAAAACCATAAAACAACATTGGAAAAAACCTAAAAACATGGCATGGAAAGGCATGCCGTGTTTGTGGATTGGAAGATCTAATATTGTTATGATAGGAATACTCCTTAGGCTGATGTACAGACTCACTGCAACCCCTACCAAATCTTAGCTGTCTTTTTCAAAGACAGAAAGATGACAAGCTGATTCTAAACTTCATATGGAAATGCAAGGAAGCAAGAATAGCCAATGTCATTCTGATGAAAGAAGAACAAAATTGATGGACTTTCCCCAATTTCTAAAGTTATGGTGATCAATATTGCATCATACCGAGCTGGGCATGGTGGCCCACGCCTAAGTCCTAGCACTCTGGTGGGCTGAAGTGGGAGGGTCACTTGAGCTCAGGAGATTGAGACAGACCCCTCCCTACTCTACCAAAAATAGAAACATTAGCTAGACATTGTGATGGGTGCCTGTAGTCCCAGATACTTGAGAGCCTGAGGTAGGAGGATTACTTGAACCCAGGAGTTTCAGTTTGCTATGAACTACGCTGCCATGGCACTACAGCCTGGGGCAACAGAATGTGACTCTGTCTCAAAAAATAGTAATAATACTGCATGGTGTTGGCATAATGATAAACATACGGATCAATGGAATAGAACTGAAGAGTCTAGAAATAAGCCTTGACAAGGGTGCTGAGACAATTCAATAGGTAAAGAACAGTCTATACAAGAAACGGTACTGGGATAACTGGACATCCACATGCCGAAGAATGAAGTTGGACCCATGCATCACACTACACACAAAAATTAACTCCAAACAGACCACAGACCTAACTGAGAAAGCTAGACCCATAACTCTTCTAGAAGAAAACACAGGAGTAAACCTTTATAAAATTGGGTTAGGCTATTTCTTTTTAGCTATGAAGTCAAAAGAACAACAAAAGGTAGCAGATAAATGAGCCTTTGTCAAAATTCAATCTTTTGCGCTTCAAAGGACAAATAAAGGAAAAAGACAATCTAAGGAAAAAAATCCGCTATCTAAAAAAAGGAACACATATGTAAAGAATTGGCTTAAAACTCACTGAGGAAAAGACAAATAACCCGATATAAAATCAGCAAACAACTGGCTCTTGCTCAGGCTTGTCTTGAACTCCTGACCTCAACTAATCCTCCCACCTTGGCTGGTGGTATAGGCATGAGTCACTGGAGCAGCCTGCATAAACATTCCTTTTTTTTTTGCAGTTTTTGGCTGGAGCTGGGTTTGAACCCACCACCTCCAGTATATGGGGCCAGTGCCCTACTCCTTTGAGCCACAGGCACCGCCCAATAAACATTTCTTTAAAGAAGATACACAGGCTCAGCGCCTATAGCTCAACCGGCTAAGGTGCCAACCACGTACACCCAAGGTGGTGGGTTCGAATCCCCAGGCCGGACCCGCCAAACAACGATGGCTGTAACCAGA